>VXAX01004289.1:3245052-3280147 GCA_013399835.1 Leptocoma aspasia | reverse complement strand
AAATTCATATATTTGCAGTCTATACTTAAGTACTGAATGGAACAATTCCTGAAAGAAAAATAGCTAACATAAACATAATTTCTTCTTTAGAAATATGAGGTATGTAATAATTAATAGAGCCTCACTAAAGCTACAGAAACCATATTCCCTTAGGAGAAAAAGAACAGTAACTTCTGAAAAAATGACAGGCTATACACAGTTTGCTATATCTGAGGAATAAAATGTAACTGCTTAAACATATTTAAAAGTGGTAAATTCACTTCCTCTACAAATTCATAAACTCAGAAATATTTCCTTGCAATTGTTCTTGGAACTGATAGAGGAAAATCTCCCAGGGACACACGAAATGTAATAAGTGTAATATGAAAATTGCCCTTTCTGCTCTGAAGATTGAAACAAAGCAGATATTCTCCAGAACACCAGCAGGTTCCCCTGCTCTCTGCCCATATGGGCTCTTCCCACAGTCTCCCTGTATGAGGGACTTATGAGCCTTGTCAGAGCTGACTGTATGGAAGGAATGTGGGCTCAAACATTCGCAGGCATGCCACACAACCTCAGCAATCCAGTCTCTTGCTAATTACAACTAATGTTTCATTATGTTGTGGAATTTTCAGCTGCATAGCTGTGTGCACACATCTTAGTATGTCGTGTAGCCAATGCTTGCATTTAAGTTATAAGCCCTGTGAAGTATAAGAGGTGTATTTGAAAGCTGAAATTAGTAGAATAAAGTACTGCAAGTAGGTTTTCAGCTTTTTAACTTGAAACCTTTAGACTTCTTGATTGCAGGAAGAATTCTGAGAACACAAATCAAACTAAAATTAAGGAGGCAGTGAATTTCCACTCCCCCTGTTTTCAAATGAATTTTTTAAGCACGTGGCTTTTAAGCCAATTTCATGATTTCGGAGTCTGCCTCATGTGTGTGTGAATGGACAGGATTGAAGGTACTTTACGTGGCTTATTTAAAAATAACATCCTAACCCAAGCTATAAATCACAATAAGTATTTAATGCCTTACGTATATAATAAATATTCAAGTCTAAGTATCTGGTTACAGAAGTGATTAAGAGTTCTGAAAATCAACTCCTTAAAGGACAGTCTTCAGCGGAAATAGTGTGAGCGGTGAGGCTTCTTTCACACCCTTCTGTGCACATCTGCAGTTCACAGCCACTAAGTCAGCTGCATCACAGCATCTGTTATTTCTGAACTCTGATGCACATCCATACACTTGGCAAATTTCATTTGAACACTGCTGTTTGAGGAATTCACTTATTTCTTTAGACAGAGAGGAGCCAGCCTGATATGAAGTTCTAAACTTTACAGTGTTTAAAGCAGCTTGATGGGTTTTATGGTGGGAAGAGGGACTGAAGGATAATAAAGATATCTCAGGGAGGCCATCTCTAGATTCTAGTTTTTAAACAGAAACCTTGATCTTTGTTGTGTTGGGGAAGAACTACCTCTGACTGGATAGCCCAGCCAGAAGGAAAGAATCAGAACTACAGATAGAGATTCCTGCAGACTTTTTCTTTTCCAAATCCCATTACATTTGCAACAATGCAGGCAGGGAACTGACTGGCTGGGGACAGCTCTGCTGAAAGGGAGTGTGGGGTCTCGGCAGACAGCAAATTGAACATGAGCCAGCAGAGTGCCCTGGCAGCAGAGAAAACCAGCCACAGACTGGGCTGTTTAACAAGAGCACAGGCAGCAGAGAAACCCATCATCCTCCCTTCTCTCTGCACTCAGGAGGCTGCAGAGAGAACACTGCACCTGTACTTCTGAGTTCTACAGCCCCTCAGCACCAGAGTGGTGTCACTACACCACAGTGAGTCCAGGGAAGGGGGGCTGGGGACTGGAGCATTTGCCCTCTGCAGAGAGGCCACCCGAGCGGGGCTTGTTCAGCCCAGGGAATAGAAGGCTTCGGGACCTTGCTCTGCAAGTGGGGTAGTTAAGTGTGGCAATGAAATTAGAGAATGACATCCCCACTGTAATCGTCCTCTGTGAGACTCTGTGACTTGTATGCTAATCTAGGGGTTTTTGGCAAAACATTTCTGTGGCAGGCATTGTTGGAAAACCCTAATCTGTAAAAAAAACCCAAACAGTTCAGGCATCTAATCCAAAGATTTAACCTATCAAGCTATTTGTTATGTTGTTATGGACCTTTTCTCCTTTCCTTTTTCTGTTTTTACTAGAATTTCTAGTCTTGACCTGAGGTTTCCAAATAACCTTCCTAAGGATCAGGAGAGGAATTCTGCACTTCATTCATGACAGGGACTACAATCTTTAATTTGCATATCCTGGATAATGTCCTTGATCTACATAGAGCAATGAGTCCCTTTTACCAAACAATATTTAATTTCATGCAATAGCACAGCAAGTCTTTGTGAGCAAGGAGCATTGACTTTATATGTGCCTTTGAAGCTGCCTCTCTGAATTTAATTGTATTATTGTATATTGTCTCCAATATTTTGTAATTTTATAAGCTTCCCCAGAAGCGTATCTTGACAATTCCTAGTTACTGTTGGAAGTGCTTTCTATTGCATCCAGCCCTGATACAAAGCAGCCTGTACACGTGAGTCTGGTAGCCTCAATGAGTTATCAAGTCATCAAGCTTTGCAGCACACCTCAAGTTTCACATAAAATCTAATTTTGAGATGCTTTGAGTTCTGTCCCACGCAGAAAACAAACACTAACACTATCTTATTTCTGGACAAGCAATCTGAAGCAAAGATTAAAGGTGATTGTTCTATAAGCTACCACACCAGCAGACATAGACTATACCTGCACCCAGTTTTATTGACAGATGGCCCAATTCCCTACCAGGAAAGCCACATGGCTGCTGTATTTTTTGTAAACAATTGGATAATAAATTATAGTAGCAGAAAAGCTACAGGCGAACACTTCATTAATTGGTGCTGAATCAAAACCATCAATGCAGCAGCATGTAACAGACAAGTGATTATGTTGCTCAAATGTCATTCCTTTCAAGTGTGACAATTCAATTTGTTAAACTTTTTTATCAAAGAAAAAACAGAATGAAAAGGCAATATTGCCTTCTCTAAAATGTACTACTTCACCTATTTCTGCTAGATCTTGTTTTTTCCAAATTAAATATATTTTTACATGCTGTCAAAACCCTTTTCAATACTGCTTTATTCAATTGTATCTTACTGTACTGCTGAGGATGCTGCTGAGTTAAATAGTGACAGTGTTCATTACCCAAATATCTCTTTTAGAGACTGTTCAATACCTGCTTTTTATAGTTGGTTAGATTTTTGGAGTTGTCACTGACACTTGTTATATTTTTTCCAGGACAGAACAGAATAAGGTGAGAGAGCTCTTTGTGTGTTGAAAGATTCTTTATGTTATATTGAATTACTGTGCCGTTTCATTACTTATATTTAAAAAAATTTCTCTAGACTTCCTTCCAACACACTCAATCTCGTATCACCAGCGAATTCTGACACTTAGTTATGAACTTTTCAAAGTAACAGCTGATTTTCTGGAACCAATAAAAGATTACACATTTTTAAATTATTTTAAAGACATGGATTATTTATTTATTCTATTTGTTTTTCACTCCTAATTTAGAAGTGTACTGGAGATATGTCCAGAGGCATTAGTATAGTGCAGTTCTTGCCTGAGTGCAGTCAGAACCACAACAGGGTGTTCTTATTGCATGAGCAGCAATCCCTCATACCACTTTCTTCAGAAACACCAAATAAAAACTTCCAGAAATATAAATTACTTTTTCTTCATTATCTTAAGATTCTTTGACAGCATTCTGTTTGTGGCAAGAAATTAACATATAAACAAGATGCTTTTTTGGGGCTAATTTCACAATTCTCCTAATTTTTCATCTAGGATTTTTTGGTCTCCCCTGTCTGTTATTTGCAGGATGACCTTCAGAGCCCTTTCAAAGCCAGACTCAAAAATGAAATTTTGTAAAAACAAATAGCACAGCTTCATTACCTTAACTACTCAAATTTTCAGTTGCTTTAGAGCACTTATTTTCAGGGTAATTTATGCTGGTGCTTTCCATGATTTCTCTTCTCCTTCCTTTCTTTTTCCCCCTTCTCATCCTACAGGTGGAGAAGCAGCAGGTGTTAAACACCAACTATAGCATATGCTTTTCTCAGCTTCTCTTATGGAAAGAAATCAAGTTGTATCTTTTGCTTTTATTCTCCATTGGTCCACCTTAACAGCCTCTGCCAAAGATCACCTAGCTTGAGGAAGTTCTTCTATCATGATGTCTTTAAAAATTATCTGTATTTTTCCCTATTTGTCCTTTAAATTTCCTCTCAAACCTCAGAATGTTGTTCTACCATGAATATTTATGGGAAACTCCTACTTACTCTGTCAGTGAAACAATGGCAGGATATAACCCTTACTCTGGTGTTCTCAATTTATATTCTGCTCTATTAGTGCCACTTGAGTTGGATTTCCATTTTATTATAGGATTATTATTTTTGGGGGGCCTGAACATTCCCTTGTACCTCATAATATTTCTCACCTTCTTGATTCCTGATTGTTCCAGTATATACATATTTTCCCTGAGTCTAATAAGGTACTTTTAAAGAACCTCCATGCTGCTTCTATGGATTTTAATTTCCTAACTTTCCCCTTCAGGCTATTTCTAACTTCCTCAATATAAAAATCTTCCTTTTTTGACAAGTACTTTAATATTATTACCTTATGGTAGGTTCCCATGGGAGGATGTTGAACTTAATTATATTATGGTCGCTTTTATTTAGTGGCTCAACCACGTTAACTTCCTGAATCAACTTATGTATTTTGCTCAGGATCTGCATAAAGACTAGATTTGCCCTTTCAGTATTCCATAGAAATTGTGATACCTTACAATTGAAAGCCCATGATGATGCCCAGTAATGTATCTCAAGTAATCACTTGTTGTTGGGCTGAGATTCAGCTGAAAACAAATATTAGTAGTGAACTATATGGTAGTTCTGAAAAGCAGATTGAAATATGGTTTGTCTTTGAACTAGATCCACTGCTTCTCTGAACTTATAAACATGACTTTGAAAGAATGTACACTGTTTTCCTGATTAGAAGTCCCTTCTCTTTTTTTTTTCCATTACTCATTTATTTCAACCCCAGTTTTAAAATCTATCTCATTAGAAAAGCATTCTCAATAACAGAAGTTGAAACAAATATAGACATGTGTGTCCTTGTTCAACACAGAGCTATTACTATTACATGTTATGAGAACACAGTATTTGGTCTGTATGAGACTCAATTTCTTTATTATTTTAAATCCCAAACTGATTATTTTAAATCAAACTTCTCTTAAATTTTCCAAGAAAGAAATGTTTGCTGCATTAATGTTACAATTTGTGGTTCACAGTTCGAAAGAAATCTAAAAATAATTTCTAAAATAGTGTGTCTTTCTGACATAAATACAGCTAACTTACATTTTTGCAGTTTCCAGGATTGTTTCACTTGTACAAAGCAGTAAAAGTATCCTGCTCTTTCCATTTTTCTCATACTGTAAGAACCAAGAAAGCAGGAATTTGTTTAGCTCATTGGCTCCATTTATCCTGAGCCAAGACCATGATCTTGGAAACCCTGTAACTTGGCTGAATAAAGTACAAAGTTCTTTGCAAAAAGCCAGTGCAATTAGAACAACACAGTGTATGTTCAGTCTCAAAATTAAGACGATAAAGTTTCAAACAGCTAGAATTGAAACAAAGTATCATGGACCCAGACCTTTAATCAGTTGAACACAAATCCTAATTCCACTAGTTTTTGCTCAAATGAAGAATTGTGTGCTTGAGGACAGCATTAAGAAAACACTATTCTACCTTTTTGTAAATGGGCACAATTCACACAGAAAACAAGGAAACATAATGGAAGAAGTGCAAGTTTTGTGCAGTCCAGCCTTGGGAGCTTCTCTGAATACTCCAGACAGAGTGATACTATAGCACAGCAACACCCTTTGCACTTTCTGCTTTATCACTGCTTGCTGCTCAGTGGCCATACACATTTGCTAACCAAATCAGCACATTGCAGACACTGTTTTAAAATCCAATACTTCAGTTTTGAAGTCTTTTTTTTTTCCAAAAACCTCCCCTTCTCTGCATATTTAGAACATCTAACACATGCCTAAGACATTCTCTTGACTTTTATGAAATCATCTGTAATTTCTACTTTGATGAACTACAACCCTTAAGGAAATCAAATAAATAAAATTCATTACCAAGGATTCTAGTTCATTATGTTTCAATTCACCTAAATTATTCAACAATGGGTTGTTGAAGGTACATTTTTGTTTTATCGAATGAAGGAATTATCAGGCCTTATTAGAAATAATTTTAGTTCTGCTTAGATTGAAAGTAATTTTCTTTCATGCATTTTGTTTGGGGTTTTTTTTTGACCATTCATATAAAGTGATTTCTGAAGTTAGTAAGTAGCAAATTAAGTTCACTTCCCTGAGTCATGTCCTACCTTTTTTTTTTCTTAGAATACTTGCTCCTGGAAGTTGAAATATTTATGCAGATGGTAAAATAAAATAAAATTTATACACATTGATGAAATGTATATGCATTTTATACAAAACAGAGGAATATATGGATTGTATAGAACTCTGTTCCTTTTGGTTTTTTATTTGTCCCGTATAAGTTTAATAAACTATTTTAAGAGAAAAATTTTTTAATGGACAATATAATTTCTAAGGAAAATGTGTCTCTACAAGAAGTGTTAAAAGTTGCAAGGTACAAAATGCTGACTCCCTAAGTTACAGAAAAAGCACAATTTTCAATGTTTCTGCTTCAAGGATGACATTACTTTTAAATTAAGTAATCCATTATACATTTATTTACCAAACATTTGTAAATAAAGGGTTTGATCCAATTTTACCTGTGGTCTTCCCAGCCCCGCAGGCCTTTGGAGAAACATGCATCCTGTCTGTGAAATAGTTTTGATTTTTCCCAGTCAGGGAGAACTAGGAGAGGGGTAAAACTACAGAGGGGCTGGTTTCTGTGAGGGAGTTCCCTAATTATTCCCTACTTTTGGATTTTTCTGCTGCTTCAGACTTTGCACACACTGTTTGGAACTACCCTGGGTTTGGCAGGGCTGTGATCTGTAAGTCACTGTAGGGGCAAACCGGAGTCATCTCGTGGCTTGTTCAGGTTTATTTGATCTTCTGGCTTATTTACACAGGCACACACCTGCTTGTTACATGAGAGCACTGGGACTTCATGCTCTTCCCCTCAAAAAGTCACTGGAGCCATCCTGTCCTGATAATATTGTCCTGTCGTATCTTGTAAGGCCATTATGGGGAAGGAAAACAGCAGCAATGGAAGCTGGCACCGTTTCACATCACCTCTCTTCTGCTCTGAGATTCTCTTGATTTGATGAGATCTTTCAAGTGCTCAGGGTTTTACCAGCCCTAAACATGGTCTGCTACTTGATAAAGAGAGTCAATAGTGCTTGGTCACATCTTCAGCTAGGCCTCTGTGAGGTGTACAATATCATTTTACATTCATTACCAACAACTAAGCATCCTGTTTGTTATGGAGAAGTATGTATTTTCTGTAAGGAAGAGCTCAAGTAAGTGCTTTTCTTATGTAGTTTGATATTAAAAAAAACCTCATTTACGCTACAGCTCATGCAGATCCATGCATTTACCACCACTTCTGTGTTGTCTCTGAGCTGTTACAGTGATTGAGAATCCAGCTGATGGAGATTCACCAAATTTTTTAAGAATGCCAAAAATAGAAAAGTTTTTGGGTGATTTACTCCCTCTTTTATTTCTTTTCAAGGCATTCAGTTAGCATAAAAATAATGGTTATTACATAAATTAAAGTTGTTGCAATTCAGCTGTAGGGATTGCAATCCAAAGCCAGTGAAGATAGATCAAGGTTTTAAAAAGTATCTGCTGTAAATTAAAAACAAATGGTTGAAAGTATTTTGCAGACCTCTCTCCCACAGATTGTATATTCAATTTTCCAAATTAAATCTAAGAGAGAATATTACTTTATTGAGATTTATGGAATAATTTTTTTAAAAATTCCAGCAATACGAGAATGTAGGCAGACACTGACAATGAAGAAAAATAAGTGTCAGCTACTAAGTAGTTTCATCTTTTGGAGCTTTTTATGGTTTTGGTAATGGGAAAAATTAGTTCTGACTGCTTTTTAAAGCTAAAATTATATATAAACCATTAATTAGAGGCAGATCATTTGTCCAACTTTTACTGCAGAAGGGATAAAATGGGTGGAAAACATGATAATATACCAGTACTCCTTGGAGGAAGTGTTCCTCCCTCAACCCAACTTGCTGATCCTGTCTAAGGAATAAGACTTAGGAGCTTGTGAGAAAATGTGTGTAAGAGGATATAAAGGAAAATTGTTCTGTGGCATCTGGGGGAAATATATATAGGAATAGCAGTTGGGCTGTGTTAACTATGAAAGTAAATGTGTTACTCAATTTTTCACCTCTTTCAAGACAAACACAGCACCCTTTTTCTGTGTGGCACAGTACAAGGGATGTAAAAAAAGGAAATCATTACTCTGATGGACAGGAAAGCACAGAGAAGTCCCAAGGACACAGAACTTATTTTGAGAGCTCCAGTACATCATGGATTCCCTGAAGGATTCTTAGGACCTCATTACAGTTTTTGGGGTGTCCAAGAGCTTAAAGGGATGATGAATCCTGGAGCCTAAGTGGACTGTTAAACCTCCTCCCATTAAAGAAAAACATGTGGTTTAAACTGTATTGGCTAAAAACCATGGAATTTTCTGCGTAACTTTATTCCTTCTTTGCCATTTTGTGTTGGCTATCATAATCTGCCTGTTATACTTCAGCAAAAGCAATAACTTCCTTTTAATTAGATAATTGCCATGTTATTCATTGGTTTTGATCACTTCTAAATTCAGCTTTTGGTTTTAACAAATGTAGTTTCAGAAGATGATGGATTTTTACATTTTTTAAACCGCTAAATGTTCAAAAAGGATTTGTACACATAACAAAATTAAAGTAGGGATTATCTAGCACTGTGTGTGGGATACAGCTATAATCTATACAGAGCATGGAAAAGAAACTGGCATTCTCAATTGCACTGCACACATCTCAGTAATAACAGGGTATGAGGCATACAATTTCATGGAACACCCACAATGAAAATTATTCTTTCCAAACAGAGAATTGTTTTGGAATAAGTTAGGTTAATTGGCACCATGGGATTCCTCTCAAGGAAACACAGAACATTAAAATCTACACATGTGCATGTAAAATGATAAAGTATTATCTTCTTTCCCCTCTCAGCTCCTCAAATCTGAGACACGCTACCCAAAATCAACAGAAACGATTATGTTTTGTTGATTCAAATTTCCTCAGAATAAACTGGCAATTCTTCATCTGGTCAGCTTACAACCTGAGAGCCACTGCACTGTTCCACAATTGCTAGCTCAAGTATGGTTATCTAGTGCAGTCTCTCACATAAAAATAGAGGTCTCTAAGAGCTTTTGGCAATGCTTTTTAGATGGTAAGAAACTTTATTTTCAACAAAGCTATATGGTGCTAAGATACAACCTCTTTCAAAGACCTGTTGTATTCCTATTAGGATTAGAACCAAAATATGCAAATGGTTAATGAGAAATCCAGGCACATTTCACTGACATTATACAATCTTTGGTTAAAATGCAGTATTTTACAGTTTCTGAACACAGTTAAAGTATATTAAATCTTCACAATAGCAATATCAGCCTCTTGAAAGTTACAAAGAACTTATCACTGATTAAGAAAAAAAATCTTCCTTTTCATGAAGAAGGCTGAATTCTCATGCAGACTGTTGTGCTATGTGAAGTGTGTCTGTTTTGTTACTGTTTAAGGTCACTATAAACAATGATATTCTACACCTTTAAAATGTCCTGATTTTTTCACATTTGGCCATTTGCACACCTTTACCATGATTTCTTTCTGAGTTTTCTGCTCCAATTATGTCAAGACATTTAAAATCAATTAATTGTGGTGCCTAGTGGGCAGGTCACAGGTGAGGTGTGGCCTCAAAAATAATGTCTGTTGTGCCACAGGTCTCACTGCTGCTCTTCTGACCTCTTAGATGAGTGAGAAACCCCCATGTCCTGTGACCTGACATCACTTCACCTGCAAGTCCTGTGCTGAAAAATAGTCTTCATCACTTCCCTCTGCAGTCTCCAGGAGAAATCCAAGGTCTATCATTTTCACAACACAGGCAATGTAGTGTTTCAGTTTCTCACCAAAGACATGCTAGAGTCTCCCTTTTCATACACTGAAAGAGGAGTTCCAGGACACCCAAGAATACTCCAAATGTATCACTGTTATATGTCAATGATTTCATTCACCTTGCCTCCCTGCCTGGGCCTATGCACATATCTTACATGGATTTACCATTTCATTACTCTTAGAAGTACAGGAACAGGACAGCAAAGACAGTTTGCACTCAGCACTGGTGCAATTAATTGTAGAACGGAATTAAAATGAAATCTTGGTTTGTTTATCATAGAATATATGTCATACTTATGTTCTGTGCCTCAACAGTGTTATTTTAGAGGATTATTACTATTCTTAATGTAGAGATGAGAGCTTGGTCTGGTAGGACAACAAGGATTTACTTTCCAGAGTTTTCATAGTCTGTTTCTGAGTAACTCTGAAGAATTGCAGGTCCATTGGGGTGAAGAAGTTCAGATAGGATCTCTCAGTTGTCCTTCCAGTGCAGCCTGGAGAGAAATACAACCTTCCACTGCTCCCCTTTCTCTCCATACATCAAAATAATCCCTTTCAGGACTAACTGGTCACGAATTTAGTAGCCACTATAAGTTTGGCTTTCAAGGGAGCAGAGAGCAAATAACCTTTGTGGAGACTACAAGCTAGCACTTAGTGGAGGAGAGCACAGCTTGTTGTGATGTCAGGGCAAAAAGTTCAAGAAAGGTTCATTGATTTCAGCCTCATCCATGTAAGTGTTCAGAGGAAAATAAATTGAAATTGCTGAACTTGGATGGAAGGATTAGCATGAATTTTGTGAATTTTGGGTATTCTGTCAGTAACATAAATCCTGTGGATATCAATGGCCAGTGTATGTGTTAACTTAAATCTGTCTGTGCATCAGCAAGATGCAAGAACAAATGTACACATCCAGTCAAGAGGAATATGTGAGAAGTTTTATCAGTGACAGAACTGAGCAATTCCGCAAATAACACAAACAATCTGATTCCCACACTAAGTTTTAAATAGATTTTATCCCTGGCTTACTGTAGTTTTCTGTAGCCACTCCTCACTGCAAAGACAACACAACCTCTTATAAGCTTCTTGAAGCAGGCTTTTCCAGTGCTGGAGGTAGTGGCAATTTAAGAAAAAAAATTTGATTGTATGTTGAATGACCTGAGTAATACATATTCATGTGATTAATGTTACAGAATCATGGAATCATTAACTTTGGCAAAGACTTCTATGATCATGAAGTGCAACCAGCACCGCCATGTTCACCACAAAATCACGTCCCCAAGTGCCACATCCACCTGCCTTCTGAACACCTCCAGGGCTGTGATTCCACCACTTCCCTGGGCAGTCTGTTCCAATATCTTGACACAAACATGAAGGCACAGTAGATGTTCCACTACTAATCATGCATTCCAGCAAAAAGATGCTTGTGGTGGTGAGATGCTCAATTGATCCTGAGAAACTCTGGAATAATTGGCTCAGAGCACCACAGTTAACATATTTAATGCTTGACAGTCTACTCCCATACTCTTATACTGAACATATGAATTGCTGTGTTCAACAGCAGCCTTCATGGCATCACAGGAAATTCCTACCTGAATCACTGGATCACTCATTAATAAGATTCTGCAGGACTGAAAGCACTTGTGCTCTGATTAAAAAATAAAAAAACTACCAAAACACAGTAAGAGATACTTGCCAACTTTTAACTCATCTAAAGGCTATTACTTGGAAATTTGCTGAGCATACACTTAAAATAATTGTCAGATATTTCTATTGAGTTTTTTTTCCCTGCAAAAAGAATTGACTGTTAAAATATTTGTAAGGAATTAAATGGGAATATAGCATTTAAAAAACTTTGGGCATTAAAAAACTCACATAAAGTAGTCTTACTGATATTAATTTGAAAGCAAAATGAACTAAGAAGGTGACTATGGCTTAATATTTAGGGGAAGTTTCTGTTTAAGTGTTTCTGACAAGGAAAAGCATAGTCTTAGATCAGAGAAGAAGGTGACAGAGATCAGATTTCTCTCATGTGTTCTCAGCACTGATCTCTGATACCATTTAACTGAGATTTTCTGTCCCATTTCCCTTCCCTCCCCTGCTCTGCCCTTTCCTTCCTCAGAGACTTTGCCCTTCATCATGGTATTCCCATGAGATGCATGAGAAATATTTTATTACTAACTAAAAAATATATATAAATAACTGAATCTCTACACAAGTGCAAGTGGTAATTGCAGAATGGCAAATTTAAGGACACCCATTTTGCAGGGGTTTCTGCTCTCAGCACCGTGTGAGGCAAAGTGCAGCAGAGTGCAGCCGTTCTTGCTGGCTGCACAATTTATAACCCTGTAGCCAGCAGATACACACCAGAGCTGCACCAAAGCTTAGTCACAATCAAAAAGAAAACAAAACAAAACAAAAAAGCAATAAACTGAAAATAACCTAAGGATCAGAGAATACAAGCAACCGAACATGAAGCCCTGCTGCAATGCCGTACCTGAAGAGCTCGTTCAGTCGGTGGATTTATAAGTAGAAAACAACCTCCTAACTACAGGGACTTGATTTTACCATTGGCAGCAGTAAGATGTAAACTTGGCTACTTTGTACAGTTCTCAGGTCCTTAGTTTTAAAAGGATTTGGGGAAGTTGAATGATTATAGGGAAGGACCACAAAAATGATTTAAGGACGAACAGTTGCAGCCAGCCCTAGGGCTACTTAGCTTTTCAGAAAATATCCTGAAAGGTGATTATAGCATTTAATTCCCAAGAGAAGTGGTAAGTTCCTAATTTTTTTGTTGTTGCCAAACCATACCTTGATGCCTTCCCTTCTGAACAATATATTTTAGAGCAATATATATTAGACCAATACAGGTTTTTGGGCTCAGGAGAGAAGAAAGTAAGTGAAAATTGATGTAATAGGTTGTGCTACATTTTATGGTGATTGCTGCTAACCTAAAGGTTTCCAAATCTTAGGAAATTGTATAGTTAATAAGACAAAATACAGTCACAGAAGTATGAAAAGTTGGAGAACTGCTACAGCATTGACCATTTTTCTGTAAGTTAGATACAATCTTGAGTACAAGGTGACTGGACTGATCTTGTAATAACAGCATATTCAGCATTGCTGCATCTCAGGAAATCATTAAATCCAAGTGTTTGGAATGTTTTGACACATTTTTTTTCCCCTGCTGAGTGCATTATGGGATAAAATCAGACTTGCATGATACTTTTGGAGCCTTTAATTGTTTTGCCTAAATTTTGACAAGAGATTCAGACACATCAGGTCTAAATTTTCTAGATAATTGATTAAGGTCTCCTTAAATGTCACTTAAAGTTTTACCATTATTAGTTCAATAGCTTGTCATTTCAACTTTCTGCCTCTTTTCTACTTGGCAATAGGTTAATACAGAAAGAAAATAACAGCAGTGAAAACCAGACTGCAAAAAAAATGGGTTCCAATATTTTCATTTAAAAATTGTCTTTGCTACATAACTTTGAAGGAAGAACTGTAAACTGTTGCTTTGCAACTAACAACTCTCTTCACCACAACACAATGGAGCAGTAAGTCACCAAAACAGGGAAGCAGACTTTTATTTTGGGTGTATTATGGTTTTTTTTTTTTTGGTAAAAGGTTCATTCTTTTCTTCTGTATACACTCAGGATAGTTTGCAATATTAATGGGTATGTTAATATATTAAGAGATGGAATCAGTATTTTCTCCACTACACAGGGCTAGATATTCCTAAATAGTTGAGCCAGGTGCATGGCCTAGATGTGAGTTACAGGTCCATGTCTCAGCTTTGAGGCAAGACCAAAGTAGATGGCTTTTTCTTGTCAGCACATTCCTGACATAGGGGAGTAGGTGACAGGAGGGGGCTGGCCAAGTGTCCAATCCGTGCACACACACTACTATACTTATGTAGCCAGGGTGACATAAAATGCATTGGAGAAGGGCACAGATGTTGAATTAGCAAATCTTTGATTAATATCCATTCATGGCTTCCAACAACTAAGTTAAAAAATAGAAGATCAAAAAAGTATTCCTGCTAACTGTGCTGTCAAAGAGTTTTAGAAATTAGGAGATGTGCAAAGAAAAACTGGTTCTTAAGCTTTTTTTTTTTTTTTTAATCTTCAGGAATCCTGCATCTAATGTTCTCTTGAGTAGGGCCACCAAGAAGCACAAGTTGCTGTCATCCATTCATGGAATCTCTCTGTGTCATGAAATACTTCTCCACACTTGTGCTAATTCCTTCTGAGATACTGGCAGCAGATAAAATTATCACTGCTCCTTTTTCATTTGAACTCCTTAAAATTAAATCGTGTAACTGTCAGTAATTGTACTGCAGCAATAATTTTCAAGCAGAGAACCTCAGTGACTTCAATGAACATTAAAAGCCAATGGACCAATAAAACTTAGGCAAAGTGTTGTACCACTCTTCTTACTTACTTTCTATTTATATCCACAGACCTCCCCAGGAGTGATGGACAAGAAACAAGTCCAGACAATCCTACTGATGTGCTTAGGGCAGCAGGGCCCATGAAGAAGCCCTACAAAATTGCTCACAGAAATGTTAGGGGCTTCAAATGAACTTCATCAACACAGGGACCAGTAGATCCATCAGAGAAACAAAAAGACATCTTTTAAGGAGGGAAACATGACTTATTGTTATACAATGCAATCACTTCTCTTCCTCTGTTTTTGTATATTGTTTTCCTCCTTATCTGACTGCCTGTAATGAGTGAAATATGTTAGTGAGATCAGGACTAACCTCCAGGATTATTTTCATGAAGGAAATATATCACTTCAGTTTCTTCGTTATATCAGCCTCAGGATAGTTTTAAGTTGATTCTTTGGAACAGATTTGCTACTTTATGACAATATAATTATTTCATCACTGCTAAATTTCCTCTTGTCTCCTTCTTGAAAAAAGAAGACAAAATCAACCACCACTATATTATTCCATCTACTGGCATTAGAAATATCTTATTGGAATAGCTGTCCAAAATTCTTTTCAGAGGCATCAATTTATATTACCTTTGATTCAACCACAGCTGCATTATTAGCATTAGCATTGTCATTATCATTATTCTAATTATTTACTGGGTACAACATATGTCTCTGAAAGTCTGAAAAAGTGTTTTTGCTGTTTTTACTGTCACTGTAGTTAAGTATTTGTTTGTATTTCAGGTACAGAAAGAAAATAGCAGAAGCTGCTGTTTTCAGACACTTGAGTAAAAGAGAGAACATTTTTACAGTTTTTTTTAGAGGGAAAAAATTGTTTGCCTTTTCTTGCTATTATTGCTCTGAGGCTGGAAAACAGGTGAGTGGTTCTTGTTTTCTTCAAAGTGTGTACACCCAAATTCTGGCACTATACATGTTTCCTGAGTGAGCACAGAGGACACATTCCACGATGTTTGCACTGTGCAAGTGGATGTGGTGTTTTACATAGTGGTTTGTTGAGTTTTCTTTTAAGTGCTGACTGTTCTGCACTGCCTGCTGGAAAATCATCTATCCATAGAGTATTCTCCATTACTGATTTCTAGTATTGAAATGTCTAACAGGTAAGTAAAACCAAATACTCCATCAAGTCGTGACAATGCTGCCATTGCCACAGTGATCTCCCATCCTTGTGGTTAAGGGACAATGGACAATGATTATAGGAACTAGACTGCAAAGGATAAATGTAAAAATGTTTAAGAACCCTTGTTTTAAAACTACCATTTAGGTTATATGGGGTTTGGGGTTTTTGATTTATTTATTATTTTATGTAATTCCACAAATTCTTTACTCTTTCTGTTTAAGAGCTGGAGTCCTGCTCCTAGGCACATTCCCTTTCTCCTTCCCTGCAAGTACATAAAGCCTCCATTCTTGCCAGCCTGCATTAAACACTGCAACACAATTATCCTCAGTCACTGGACTGTTATCTCAGGGAATTGAATTAGACTTTCTAGCTTAGAAACATCAAATTATTTACACAAAATGTTATAGTTGAAACAGATCCAGTGTAGACCATTACATGATGATTAGAATAGTATAGATTAAAGATCAGTTCATGGATTTAAAACAGAACTAAAAGTTGTATCTGATCCTGAGGGTACCTGTTGGGAGTCATATCAAGCAGGTTAGTGCCTGTTCAGAAGCACGGAAAATCAGTTTTCCATTTAGCCTTGTCTCTAAGTTGCAGCTGTAAAAGTTTCCTCAAGAAAGGTTTATTTGGGACCAATAACAGTTCAGTGGAAATTTCACTGTCACTTCAAGTACAAGTGATCAGAACTTTTGGTTAAGAAATATGAAACAGCCTTAGATGGCTGTTCAAAAACACCCCTGCTAAGTCCCTTCTGTTTGGATATCTTGAACACAATGGTTATCTGCAGGGGCAGAAAGGGAAGCATTCAGCAAAATACATAATCATATAAAGTATTTTTTTTCCTGAAAAAGATGCAATATGTTCCATTGCTCTCTTTTTCAACACACACTAAAAACCTCTGAGATTTTCTCTCAGAAAAGTCTATCCTAATTGGTCTCTTATAGCTGAAACAAAATTATCAATTAACATGTGCTATGCATTTCAAATCAATCTAGTTTGTCACAATTATTATTTAAGATCCCTCTGTCAATAGTATGTCAACGTAACTTTCATCCATGAAGGCTTTTTGATACATAGTCCTGACTGTTCTAGGCATAATCTGATTACAATTTAAAACTTCTTTATATATCTGAATTTTACTTGCATTACCACTCTGAATTGTGACAAGAAATCAACATGGAACAACATGTTGACAGTATTCCAGAAGTAAAATATCTTCCAACAGACTTATGAGTTTTCCATTGGTACTTACCCCATAACTAGATGTAATTTCTCACCTCCACCTTCCAACATATTCCCATCAGTGCCCATTCCCCACTCACTGCCCCAACCCTGAAAATGTTCCCAGTGAATGGGATGGAAGCTGTTCATCCCACCAAGCCTCATGTCTGAATTTAGAGGCTCAGTCACTTTCACCTGCCCCTCCAATACACGCAGTTTTAAAGCAGCCTCCCACCCAGGGAAGCTTGGGGTCGAGCCAAGAAGGAATGAGCAGCCCTGCTCCTCTCCAGGGCACCCCTGAACATTCCCAGGCCCCCTCATGTGTCCCCAGGCATCACTGAACACCTGGAGGGCAGGGGAGGCCCTAAGCCAAACTTGCTCCCACTGGTACCACAGCAAAACTCATCTGAATTCAATGGGATGGAAATGAGCCCAAAGGATGAAAATACAAAGATATTGCTGTGGAATGCTGGTGCTGAATAGTTTCATTTGAATTTAAAGTGAGGAAAAAATGAAGGGAAAGAAAATAGTTTGGTAAGAGTTATAAGATGCTGTTTTCCCTTCCCAGTATGAGTTTTCACTTCTTTGCCAGAAAAAACTGTGGTGTCTCTTGTCGTTACTCTTTTTTTAATTTAAATTTAATTAATATCTAAAAAATATTCTTCCCATTTCTTCCATAAACATGCTAAAATGTAAAAAGGTAGAGGTAAGTATAAAATCCAACCTTTATTCCACTTTGAACAAGCTTGTGTATATCCAAAAAGGGTTCCTGGAGTATGTCTCCTTCGGGAGTGAAAATCTTCACGTATCCTTCTTTCTCAAGAATAAAGAGGCGATGGGATCCATCCCCACAATGTACTGCTCCAACAGGCTGCCTTAGTCCACTCACAACCTCCTGAATACAGAAGCAGTTGTGCTTGTGTTTTCTAAAGAAATTTAAAGAAATAGTGAGACATTTCTTCTTTCTCATAACCATGGCACAACATTGTCCCTAAAAGATAAAATTATTTCTCTGCAATGATATTAAAAACAGGTTTATAATAAAACATTTTTAATATATTAATGTGTATAAATTATTCCCTTGAATGTATGCAAGCCCATAATACAGAAAATCAGCTTGAGGAAAATTTGGTCTGCATACAAAAAAGAGAACATTAAATAAACTTAGATCCAAAATGTAGAGCAATGGGAGGGAAAAAAATGGTGAAAGAAGAGAATAATTTAGAAATACAGAATTTCTACTACAAAATAAACACAGTAAATTTCATCTCTTGGATAAAATTTGGCTTCTAATATCCATTTTTAGATAATGACTTATGATGGAATAATCCAATTTAATTATTTTCACAAAAAAAACCCCACAAATGAAATAAACTGAAGATCACAACATAAATATTTTACTAATAAACTTATTGTAGTTTTTTAGTAATATTAAATTTAGATACAGATTACTTCCCAGACAACAACCAAGGTCCACAGGGTGGATCAGAGCAGGATTCTAACACCTTTTCAGCAAGGCAAATATCAAATGGTACTGAAGTGCTGAAGCTTGTGTAACTTTCTCTTTTGACATACACTAGCAGCAGCAAAAGAAAGTCACATCTGGAAAACACAGCTGCTCAGCATAAGCACATACGGAGCTGTTTCACTGTGAAAACCACAGGCTTTGCTAGGGGTTTTTTTTTCAGATTAAACAGCATTTATCTTTATGAACCTGCTGATCTCTTCCTCTTTGTCGTATTCTTCCATGTGGTCCAGGGAGTTAGAAGCTGGCCCTCGCACTTGTTTTCTTGGAAAATCTGGAAAGCACACACCACCATCTTTTCTTGCATAGTAATAGCAAAACTCATCAGCTGTAGTTTGGAGGAAACCTTAAAAATGCAAAAGAGCATACAAATATTTAGTGTGTTGTCATGTCTGTAGTTTTGTGTCATCAAACTCATCTTTAAATAGATTATAGTGGAAAAAGAGATTTTAAACAAAGGGCTGTCTGCAAAAAAAGAGTCTGCTCTGAGTAAACACAAATGTATAAACACAAACTGAGCATTGCCTTTTACAGTTTATTCATCTGTATTTGTATTAAACCTCATTTTCAGAGTGCTTAAGTTTCATTCAAAATGACACAACAGTTCACTCACTAAAAAATTAAGAGACAAAGTTCAGAGTTGAGGCACTTCTCCCTAATTTTAACCCTATCAATCAAGTGTAGTATCTGCTGTAAAATACCCTGAGCAGCTTCTGTTTAACTTTTTTAAAATAACTGATTAGTTCTAGTCAAAGTCTCAGGGAAGACTCTGGTAAAAGACATGCAGTAAAAATTTTGTGGAATGCTGCCAGCAAAGGACATTGGTTGGAGAGGTGAGAAGTGGGAAGGAGTGATGAAAACTGCACCATGTTGACATCCAGCTGGCCTCTGGTTGTCTCCCAGCATTAAAGGAGCTGAGCAGTATCCCATGGTGAAGTCTACTGCCTCAGCCCCATCCCCTGAAAAGGGAATATGTCTCATGCTGCATTGGATGAAAGGTGGTCCTTGGGTTTTAGTTTAAAATGGGAAGGACTTCAAAGACCCAGAGAAACACAAAGTTGATAAAATGAGAGCCTTTGAAGAAAAACCCTGCCACTATTGCTATTATTTTCTTCCATTATGTTTAAGGACATAAAAAAAATATTTATTTCTGTTCACAAACCTATTTCTAGTCGTTTAAATCCAAGTTCTATAAAGGAGTATTAAATCTAAGAAGCCAGAGTCTGGCTAGTTAGACATGTACTATTTTACCAGAACATTGTCAAGATAATATGTCTTAAGTTACCTTCGTTCCTGTTTGCGTTACTGGCAACTGTCTTAGGATGTACTATAGTCCAGGACATAACTCATAGGATACATAGAATTAGCACTTAATTGAAATTAGAGGCTGAATTGATGCATGGCTTTACCACTTGTGAATGCAGTAATCCATAGATCTTGGCCATAAAACCTCTGGCTTACAACGTACAATAAGAACTGATCAGGGACAGCTGTGTTTCATTGGAAAATGCCAATTTCTTACAAGCAAAGCCTTTTCAGAAACATTATCAGTTTTGACAAAATTTTACTTAACATGATGTTTCTGGTCCAAGCTCAAACTTCTGGTCTAAATGAAAAAGACAGAACCAGACAGCAAACTTTGTATCACTATACTCCAATGTCTTGTAATTAGGGTGTTTCATTAGGAAGAGGAATATTCAGGTCAATGCCCCTCATCTGTCAGGCAAGAGTTTGACCCTAAGTCTCCCATTTCCCAAGTAAATGTCCTAACAACGACTTTATTAGCTATCCTGGGGTGGTCTCTCTGTGGCTTTCTTCATGGAAAATTTCGAAAGAGTTCAATTTCTTCCTTATGTGGAATAGGAAAATTTTTTGGATCCCAGAATTCTTGTGGAGTGAAAAGCCTTTCCCACCCAACTATACTTCTTTTCATATACATCTTCCTTTAAAAATATTGGAAAAATGACACGACAAAGCCTGCCTTTGATTTCTATAAAATAATATCTGGAAACACATGGTAGTGTGTTGTGGTGTAAAAGTTTAATTACCATGATTTGGAGCTTCAGCAAATTTCATCTCTGAGGAGCTGCTTTTAATTTATAGTAGTTATTTGGAGAAAATGAGAGATGTAATTTCAAGTGGAACAACTGAAGAGGAACTCTGATATAATCATAGAGTAGTATTCCAAGGCTTGTAAATATAATGCCAAAATCAAAGGTAATCTAAAATCTTGCTGTTGAATTATTTGACTTAAGAATCCAGGGGTTTGTCTTTAATAATTTATTTCTCTAGGCATAGGGGGTCCTTTGAAAAAATGCAAGTGCAAATTAGAGGTGTACGATTACTAAGAATTTCTAGAATTTTCCAAGTATACCATTTACTATTTACTAAAGATAAACTTCTCTTGGCTTGAGTGTTATCTTTAGTCAGGGAAACCCAGAGCAGGCTGTGATCAGGTTGTTCACTCAGTACATGTCCATTTCAAATAAGAATCAGATGTAAACTCACTTGACCAGTGCAATGCATTTTCTTATATGTAATACTAATCCCTTTGCCTCATGAAATATTTTATCATGTACTAAAGTGCATGGTGCACTGCAGTTGCCTTTTGCTGTTTAGCAAACCCATCAGCAGATTCTAAGAAGGGATAAGGCTTGTGGACCATTTTCATTAGAAATGCTTGTAAAAAAGTGGAGCTAGAATTAAGCTATGAAAAATGTTGCATTACTGGAAGGAATGTAACCTCTGTAAATACAGTTTCACCTGTGCATTAAGGGTGGAATTTTGCTATTTTGTTCTATAAAAACCATAGTAATTTAGAAAAAAAACAAACCTCCATGTGTTATATATGCTCCATTTAACATACTAACAGCTTCACTGAGGACATTTAGAGAAACATTTGCTTCTACACTCCCATCTGCTTGTAGCCATTTATTATCTTCTTTCTCATGGTTAGATTGTAAGGTCTTTAGTGTACAGTTGCCATTTTGTTCAGAGTTTGTACAGTCCAGAAGAATGGTCCCTGACAAGTGCCCCTAAGCACTAGAATTGTTTGAAGGAAAAAAAAAAAGTAATAGGGACTGCAACCCTTGGTCCTGTGTGAATTTCTTTACTTACTAATTTATTTTAAAAGACTCATACATACTATTACAAATTTCCTACCAGCTGTGTACGTGTTGACAGAGCAGTGCCTGTGTTAACAAAGAAAATTGAAATCACAAAGGATGATTAAACATCATGTTTAAGTGTCAGATTTTGCACAGGCTTGCATTTCTATGCTAAACTTTCTGTCTTGCAAACAAGAATCCAACGACAGGCTTTTCAGTTAAGGCAGCTACAGTGAAGGCTTTCTGTGTTCGCCTTTATAAAACACTGTGGGAATAAATTGCAAGATTAAAAGCCTTTTCAAAGGAAAACTGCTCCCAGCTGATCCCCACCTCCTCTCTCCACTTGTATTTGCAGCCAGTTGTTCCTCACACTGTATCTCCCTTCCTGTCCTATCTTCACCAAATTCCACCTTGCTGGATTCCCTGATTACCCATTCCCTTTCCTCTTCTCTTTGACACACAACTCCAGTGCCATGGTAGCACGTCTCAGTCTTTGCAGCAAGTCAAAGACTGTGCATTGCACGCAGGATTATCACCCACTCATCTGAGTAAACCTCCACAGCCTTTGACGGCCTTTGAGGGAAATCAGGCTCACCTGCTTTATTTCTGCTGTGACCTTGAGCATAAAATTCAACATTGTGTCAAAGCAGCCTTAACCTTTTGGCTTTTTTTCTGATTTGCACCTTTGACAGCTAGATGTGAATTTGTTCACAAAAACCCCACATTTTCCTCTCTTCTCAACTGTCAGTAAAAACCAAACCGAAGATGTGATTTCAGACAGATTGTTTCAAAATGTACTAAGTCCACTGGTAGCTCACATCATTTCCAACTGGTTTTCAAGTGACTTGTGACCCTCTTCTCCTCAGACACTCAGGTTCCTGCACATAGGCAGGGCCAGGGTTGATCCTCTTAATGCTCTTGTTACCAGTAGCAAATTTACCACCCACTACTATTTTTATGCAGGTTGACTATGTTGACTGTGACTATTAATCAGCCATGTTAGAACTTCTGGAAATGCTCTGTGCGTTGTAGAATTTCTTAGAATTCCAATGTTTTGGGCTAGAATTACAGCATTTTGGAACACCCTGTCTGGTGCTTGAAAAATCCTATCAGACATCTCTTCTGGTAATGTCTGAATTCACCCACAATCATCTGGAACACATTTCTTCAAATGAAAATAATGGAGGCTAGATAGCTCAAAATCTCTCCCACGTCCTTGGATGGCACCGTGGCTGTGGCACAGGTTTGTTCCTTAGAATATGCCACTTTCAGTGGCATGGATCAAGTTTCTGCTGATGTCTAAAGGCAGAACCAGCTGTGGCTTTCTTTACTATAGCTATATTAGTAATAAATATTAGACAGTCTTCCCTTATGGAAAGAAAAAACTTAAAGTTCATATTGACTGAAGACACTTCATTAAATCACTTAACTCCAGTGTCTTCATCAATAATCCCTTAAACTGAATGAGAAATAATCAGAACAGTTATCTGGCATGAAGCAAAGAAGCTCTAATCTCAAAGTCTTCACGAAACATTACACCCTCCTGCTCATCCATACAATTCTAACAGCTTCTGATGTTATTCTGCTTGAATAAAGAAGAAGGTCCACTTTTTCTCTCAATATTCCTTCAGAAGTCAGTGGAAGTTCTGATACAGTCATAACTGGTGGGCAAACTGCTGTCTTCAAAAGAGTTAACCGAGGATCTGCTAGAGTTTTCATCTTCGCAGGAGACAGAACATAAATGAATTTTTGAACCTAACTCATGAAAAAACTGATGCATAATTTCTCAGCCTTCTTGGTTAGTATCTACTGCTAACATTTCAATCCCAGAAAAGATGCTTGCTGTCTTAAAATGTTAATAATATTTCTCATTTGCACAGGACTTAAGGGATAAAATTATTTTTGTAGTCAGCAATTTCCTTAAACTCCATTGTATTGGTGTTCAGAAACAATTAGCACTCCCTAATGGAGGAAGAGTAATTATTCAACATTTTAACAAATGCACAGTGAATCATTGCCAGAGACCTTGGGTTTGGGGGCCTGTTAATTTTCAACTCTGTAAAATCCTCCAGGCTAAGCTGAAAACATAGCTTCCACGTTTTCTATTTTTTTCTTTCTTTTGCAATAAATATTATTATGGATACACAAGTCTCACAAGGAAAACAGAACCCCCAAATAAGTTCTTTTAATTACTTGTGTTTCACAATGTACAAGACTATGAAACTATATATTAAACATATATTAAACTATGAAACTTTTATTAAAATCCTATAGGCCATCTTCTCAAAAAGAGGGACCTGAATCTTAATGAATTCCTCTGGGAAATGCTAGAATAGGTATCAATGACCATGAGTACCAGTCAACTCACAAAATTAATCCTGTTGGTGGATGTAAGCATGCAACAAGTTTTTGTCAGTACAACCTACTTTCAGGACAGGTATTTAGAACAATTATTAGCATTTGATTGATGTAGGAAAAATCCTATTTTAACTGATGCTAAAGTATGTAAGCTCTTTTCCTGCAAAGCACAGTGCTCTGCCCAGTGCTAAAGTTATGCTTTCATCTGGTTATCTTTCAAGGCAACCTGGGTGGTCACAAAAAGCACTTGACATCTTGATGCACTTCAGCAGTTTTACATATACACAAACTTTGTAGAAAAATAAATTTGTCATTCGTCACCACATATGTTGATCTGAGGAGCGAGGTTCCTGTGGCTGTAGCTCCTGTGCTGCTCAGCCCTTTCTCATTCTCCCTCCCTCTCTCCACCACCTCCTTCTTTCTCCCTTTTCCCTCTTTCACTTTTTTCAATTAAACAAATTGTTTCCTCATAAACACAGAATGTCACAAAACAACTCTGAGGGTCTCACTCTGCAGAATATGAAAATCATTTGTGCTAGCTACAAACTCATGTCAAAAATGTCTTTGTGCTGATTTCTTATATGGGCCAAATATTTAGAATATCTAATCTGTTATCGCTGTTCAGCAGGCAGTCTTGGCAACTATGATCTATTCTGCTTTGCTTTAGGGAATGTGATAAAGAGCAAGAAACAGCTGGTTTAAGAAAGCCTTAGAAACATCTCTTAGTTTATAAAGACAATAATAATATTTTCATATTTGAATGGGTTGAGATACATGTTAAACCACAGTAAAGGGGAAAAGTAAGTAAATTGAAAATGTTTTCTCAAGTCAATAAAAGAACACTGCAAAAAAATCCCTGCACTCTTGGGGTTTTAGAAAAAACAAGTACACACTGTACACATGCAATTAAAAAACCGTCCTCCAAATCCCATCCACTTAAACTATCCCCTTTACTCAAATATGTTTATATTATATTACAAAGCTGTGTTCATATGTTAAAAGTGACGATTCACAAATTCATTTTTCATCTCATTATCCAGTCCTTTTTTCCAGTCTGTGTTGCTAGTTTAAAAAAAAAAAAAAAAGGAAATCTTGACCTATTTAATTATTTTCTCCTGTGTGGCATTGTTTATAAGTAGTGTTTGGACTGGGAAAAAAGCATAGTTTTAAAATGACAGTCTTAAACATATAAATAATTTACTATTGAGAATACCAAAGATGTTATTTAACATAACAGTGTCTTAAGACAGTGTTTCTAAAAGAGCCATCTTCTGCGGTTATTTTGTTGATATAGTTACAAGTGATAGCACACATTTGGTGACTGCCTCAGACAACACAGGGCAAACTCTGCTTTTGGTTATGTCCAGCTAATTCCACTGACTACAGTGAGGAAGTGTTAGGTAAGTTAAGAATTTGGTTGTTAACAGCATGCTGGAAGTGATTCAAAGATCACAGAAGTCTATCAAATAGGGCCCTTTGATTTCAATGGGCTTTAAACCCTGTGGAAAAAACATCAGTTTCTAGGGTAACAAAACCAGAAAAAACACTTTACTCATCAGCTTTTAGAGGCTACAGCAAACAGCCAGGACCTTTTATTTCATGCATTTTAAAGCAATCTATCATTTAGAATAGCCTTCTGGATGGCCAGCTGCTTGTTTGCATGATTAGAATGAACACACTAATATTTCAGCAAAGGTAATAGTTTCAGGTGCCTTTGACAGCAATCAAACCATGTGTGTTTCATGGTGAGTTTAACAGGAGGGTGGCAAGAAAGCCCTCAAAGTATTTACATCCCTACACAAGATCTGCTGTGAAGACATTCTGGCCCTGCTTGGGTAAATTCCCCTTGATATCAGTGGGGATTTTTCCTAGTTAAAAGCTGGATCTATAACTGCTCAGGCAACATCATCATATCAGGACATCCTTTAGCCCCATATTTTGTTATGAGTTTTACCTGGTATGTGACCTCTGCAGGTGTAATAGAATTCTTTACAATAGTCTTTGCACAGGTAGGGAAGCATTAGTTCTTTTTCAGGAGTTTCCCCTTTCTCAGGTGAGTGGAATAGGTTCTGAGCGTGAGGTGAGCAGTGTGCACACTTGATTTCCTCCAGTAGCTTCGCACATTCTGTGTTGTTGGTAACAGAAAGGACCTGCAAGCCACAAACCAGAGACAAGTAAACCTGTGACCTGTGTCCCCATCCTACACAAAGAAACATTGCATGGCCTAATGCCACAAATAATGCTAATGGAACCAATACAGTTACTATCAATGCGTCGAGTTTCATGTCACCGTTCTGGAGGTGCAAAAGTTATTACTATGAAATGTGCAATATGCCATTGGTACAGTGAGATTTTAATTTTTCTGATTTCTTACAGAGGATTCTTACAGAATCTTCTATAAGATTTCCTATCTGAGCTTGCTTCTCAGATAAGAATAACAATACTCAAGTTATTTTAAGGACCCATGCCTGCCATCACGTAGGCAATCTCTGAACTAGAGGAATCATTTATATAAGAGGGAGTAACATCAGCAGCCCTACCCACTTCTCTTACAAGAAATACCTAAAATCCTGACTTGTAAGGTGGCCTACTCAAGTGTTTAGACACTAAAAATTAAAATTCTCCCATAAGAACACATCAGGAAAACCACGTCTAGGTATTTGTAAAATAGGTGTATCTTGAAAACACAAAGCCAGGCTGCTGAAATGACTGATGTGGAATTCAGCAGGTGCCATGGATTTTTCACACTTTAAATGCTGCTCTGCTTTTTGCCCCCTCTAATGGACATTATTTGGAGGTAGGAAACCCTGTATGTTTTCAGACATATTTTTTCTATTATAAGTGCAAAAGTAGAATTTGTAATGTCTTGTTTGTGTCAATATGGAAACTGTAACTTTGTCCTGAAAAAAAGCATGTATTATGGATGCATAGCACTTAAAGAGGCATGAAACCACAACTGATGATGTGTTTAAGTAAACACAGGGGCCTAAGGAGTGCAATGTCATCAAATAATGAAAAATAATGGAAAACAGCGTAGTTGTCTTTATTAGCTTTTGAATGTGTGCACTTTATTAATCTACTGTTAACTACATGGACTGTTTTTTGATCATTCATCCCAATGGTGGGCAGTGGGAAATGTGTTCTCTCCATTGAGAGGGTCTGAATCTGATCCAGTGCAAAAACAAAGCTCATGTTCTTTCTGCTGTTTATATAACAGAATAATACAGTTATAAACAGAGACTGCAAGACCCTTACGTTAGGAAATATTGATGTCGTAAATACATGTATTATATGAAATCTGTAAATATTTGTTAATCACACGTTTGGAAATATTGCTGGTTTTTCTGTAGTTTGTATCTCTGAGCTGATTTACAGAAGGACTTTCCAATGTCATTCCCTTGCCATGTAACATTAAAGGGAATTATCTAAGTTACTTTTGATAAATAAGTTATTTAGTGCAGGAACACTCCGGATATGCTTGAGTTTGCTCTCATAGGTCAGCTCTCTTCTAGGATGCTGTACTTTGATAACACAGGTCTGAACTCAGCTTTTTATTTATGGGGCATAATTACATAGACCTCAAATGCTTGAGAGAAATGCACATTCAATTGTTTAAAACAGATATGCATTCAAAATGTTACACAATATATGGCCCATACATTTAAACAACATCCTATTTAAAACAACCTTAATTTAGGAGGCAAACTGTATCCAGGAAAATTTAGTCTTACCATATATATATTGTCAAAAGACCACCAGAAATGCACACTAAAGTTTAGTGTTGGAAGTTGGACCACTGATTAGAAGAACACCATTTGGCTTCTACCCTTATTCTGGATGTGCTGCCATTGGCTTCAAAAATAATTCCTCCAGGTTTGCCAGGATCACTAAATGCATTAAATGTTCTGTTCTTCAGACTATCTGCTGTCAAACTATCCTCAGCTTCATAGCACCTGCAGGTGAGTAATGTGATTAACATTTGCCACATACAGTCTATTATCTCTCTTCAAACCTTTCTTGAGAATATAATTATCTCACATATTTTGTAAAGGGTTTATTGGTTTTTTTAAAGCTTTCAGACAGTAATCAACTAATTGCATGTTGCATGTATGGCAAAAAGTTTGCATTAGTCCTCAATTCTTTTGGGAATTTTTTCCATGGCCACAGGCTATTCTCTCCTGAAAAAGTTTAGATTCCTTTTGCTAGATTGCCCATTTGGGCCATAATAGTAGAATTCTTAACCTTAGTCTTCTTTTTTGAGCTTCAGATGTTGTTCTAGATATGGTAAATCTTGACAAGAACTAAAAATATAATTATAACTACTATAAACTATAACCAAAATACCTAACAGCTAAAACTTTCAACTTGAATACTGCCAAGGATTGCAGTCCAGGTAGTAGAGAAGAGACTTGACATGCTTGCAGCAATCCATGATGCTGAGGCAATGTTCTGCACTAGCTGGGCTTTCCTAAGGGATGCTGTGATTCCATACTGGGAAGGGGCCTATATAATTCAATCAGGTCATTGGCTGCCAGACAGGACAAAGCCTGAAGCCAATAGGGGATGAGCAGAACCACTATCCACAGATGCTACTTTTTAAGAACATAATGTCACTTGCCCCTTGAAGTAAGTATGAAATGACCCATTTTAGTGCTTCCATCAAAGGGCTGTGAGTACAGACCCTTCAAAGTACTTGCCTACTTGCAGTGGTACCACCTGGTTTGTAGAAGTCTCAGAAGTTTTCATCAGGGAGTTTATCTCGGGCTTTCTTGTGGTAACAGTGTGATGGTGTGTTTAGAAGTACAAGTAAACACAAGGTATTACTAGGTAAATATTCAATGTGTTTATTGAATTAACTCCACAGAGATGCAGATAGAAAACTGTACTTCTATTGGAAGACTCCAGAACACATTGTGAATAGAGGGGGGGAAATAAATTACAGGATGGCAAAACTAATTTAGTGTTTCTTGTGGAAAACGTAATTGACATTGCCTGGTGATACAAGCTTGCCAACATTTCAGTCCTCAAAGTTAAGACAAAAGGATCCTAATCCCCCATAGCAGCTGCTATCCAGGAATTAACCACAGGAATTCACCCCCTCATGTCATTTCTGGAATGAATCTTGGTCATATAATAGCTAATCGGAAGATTAAGGAACAAGAGTCAATCAATTATCTGAAAATCAAGTACAATGTTACTTAACTTTTAGAAGGCTCAAGCAAAATAGGGTGGTTACATTTGCTCTTTGTGAGGTCTGATGTGTAACTCTGTACTGGCTTGGAGATAGGACAAGTCTCTATTCTAAATTTCAGTAAATCGATAATGTATTTATCCTGGAGTATACTAAACTAGTTCTAAGCAGATTTTGAAATACTTATTTAAATGAAGCTTTTTTCTGTTGGATGTCTACTTTGAAAATGACCTTAAAGTTGACAATGGCTTTGGTCTTTTGAAGAAATGTAAACTAATTTCCTGCTTCAATTTTTAAAGTTGTATGTGAAACCATCAAACTGCAGTGGTTTAAACTAACTGTGCTCTGGAAAATATGTAAAACTTCCAAACATTTATTGCAACATGCCTAATAATGATTATGCCTGCTGCTGACTAATTTACAACATCTGTAAGATCATCCTTTAATCTCTAGCCACATGAAAGTAAAACGGGTAGACTAAAGGTAAGATAAATCCTGGAATGCACAGGAAAGCACAGCATACTAAATTGGTTTATCAACACGAGGAAGAGTGCAAAGAAGAAGAAACAGAAGATGACACAATAGACAGAAATTCTTTATGACTAATATTATAATCTGTTTTGTGTACTCTGTCATATCTAGTTAGAGAAAGACAGCAGAATTTTGATGCTAACAGAAGGAAGAAACCAGTGAAATAAGTCATTGCATTAAGCCATATTTGATATACAAGCATTTATGTCTAAAAATCATGTGCTGACGAGATTGTTCAGCTGTTGAGTTGAACATATGCCTCTTCTGTATTATAGTGCTGGATTATGTCATTAAAGAGTTCAGTTTCAATTTTAGGGTAATATTTAAATAGATCATTGTACTAAGGCAGCTGTTAAAGGGACCCCAAGATGAGTTATTTGTTTAGTTGGATGTGTTCAACAATAGCCTTTGTTCATGAAAGAGCCAGAGCAAACAAATGATTGTAAAAGGGCACACTTGAAAACAATTACTTTTCACCCATTCCTTGACAGCCTTGGCTGTGAAACCATCCAAGGTAGAGAGGACTTCTTTGCCTGTCAGGCTGTAAGCAAACTTTCACAAAAATTGATATTACAATGTTTGTCTGGGATGCAGTAGCCCTTCATAAACAAGGGGATATTGCCAGAAAAATAAAAGAGTTAAATGTCAACAACAGGACGCAAATATTTTATTTGAGCCAGTGCAATGTTGTATCTGCTCTTTACGGTAGCTCCATTATTGTTCCCTAAACTGCAGGTGGTGTTTTCATTTATAAGCATAGATCAATAATTTGGTCAAAAATTCTCACAGACCCAGCATCTTAACCAAGAAGCTCTTATTAAAATGTGTACTAAGCATGGTCAATTAATTTTTTTTTTAAAGATGGCAGTGCTCAGATTTCTGTTAATGGCATGGCTTCTCCTTCATGTAGGTAGATGGTGGAGTTTAAAAAAGCTGGTTTGGGAACTGTAGTAGAACACAGTTTAAAAAAACATGCTTTTAGAAAAGTTACATTCAAATGTATACCATAATGCTTTGCCATGTCTTTTACAGAATGACCACCCCATTCTGTCAACTATAAATGACACAACTATAAATGACATACATTTTGACATATTTTTTAAACATATATCTTTATCAGATATGATAAAGCAGATTTGTGAGTTTCATTAAAATTAATCTTCAGTGAAAAAAAAGTCTGATTTTATAACCCTATAAAATAACATTCTTTTAAAAATGTAATTTATATTTTAAAGAAAATACAAAATGGGTTCAACAGCTCAGGAATAGGTACTGTGGTCACTTGCTCACATTTACATCAGGTTTTTAGTACTGTCAGTGAGAAAAAAAAAACACATTGTAAAGGAATTAAAAGATCTTTAAAGTAATAGTAAGAGGAGAATAAACACTTCAACTGCCTGGGGATGGAAAACTAACCAAAATTGAACTTCCAGTTTATTGCATTCAACCAATTACCACAAGAGTCTCCAAGCACTGAATAATCTCAGTAGCATATATGCCACCAAGACATTGCAAACAGGGTGAATTAAGGACATATTTTCCAGTCCTTATTATTTTTTTCCTTTTTCTTTTTTTTTTTCCCCAGCTAGATTTTTCAGGTTATCTGTGTGTGGTTATAGTTTAATTCAATCATCACACAGGAGCCTAATGACACTGTCTCTAGACAACATGAAGAAATATATCTGCCTTGAATCTCAAACTGCTGCTGCATATGGTATGAATAAAGAGAGATCTGCAGCTGAAAACCTGCAGTAAGACAGTTCTCAGTCATCTGGGAATAGAGGGGGTAGGACAAATGCTCCCTCAAAAAGCATGAACATTTGGACAGAGCTGGGGACTGAAGGAGAATGATGTTCTCCAGTTTCACCCATTAGTGAACCAACTAACAAACACAATGGTGTTGTTGTTATTCTTTTGCCATAAGCAACAGGACTCTGTGTGTGGGCAGCAGTTTAGTGGGGAGGAGGATAAGTCGACCCCTTTTTGTCCTATTGATTTTTTCCTATTTGCATGACTTGAGCAAATTAAATGATGCAATATGGCTTTTTGTTACAAAACAAAGTGAGAGATACCACCCAGACACATATGTTGATTCGTAGAAGCTGTTTACATGAGAATGGAGTGAAATCTACCGTGAACTGAGCATAAAAATTCGATTCAGGCTGGGTATTTTTTTTTATTATGCTTGGGCCAGCAAGACTGAAACACAAGTTTTCCAAGAGTCTCTCAGACCTTGACAACTAGAGAGTTGTAACTGAGGAATTCTTAATTAAACCTAAAGGAGGATAAAATGTTAAAAAAAAAAAAGAAAAAGTAATAATAATTTTTAAAAAAGACACCTGATTGTTTATTTCATGTGCAGTGATTCTTAATGACATTATTCAGCAACTTCCCTCCCCGTGCATACCCCCGGATGCAGCACTGACCAGCACAGCACAGCTTATCAAAGACAGTCCTGCCTGGTTAGGTACCCAGGCATTTGAAAATCTAAGCAACAGGCTGATACGCAGAATTTAACTTGCTAAGGGATGCAGAGAACTTGACAATTTTAAAAAATCGGTGAGCAGAGGAGGTGCTTCCCTTCACATGACCGCAGTTTGAAACTGGGCAGAGAGGCTGCCAGGTAACGTGGAAAGGCAGAGTATCTCACGGCACCTGGTGAGACACCGGCCCTGGGCCAGAGCCGGGGGACCGGGGTTCCACAGCGGACACTTCGGGGGCTTTCGGCGCTGATACACGGAACCGTGAGTAGCACACGGGCCCCGAGGCGGCCGGAGACCACGGAATGTTGGTACAGCGGCATCAAGGCACTATCCAAAGCCCCTCCCGAAGTAAGCATGTGGAGCAAACCGGACGCTATTTTTCACCCCAGGAAAAACCCAACCCGGATGGCACCGCCGGGCGAGCGCACAGCCCCTCCGCTGCCGCTGCCGGGCGCTCGCCCGGCTCCTCCGCCCTTCCCCGCAGCCGCGCCTGGGCAGCGGCAGTACCTGCGGCCCCGCTGCACCGGGACGGGACCGGCGCCGGAAACTCGGGCGCTGCGGACAAAAAGTAACTCGGAGGCAGAGCCGGCGGTAGAGCCGGCACAGCGCTGCCCCCCGCTCCCCTCCGGGCGCGGACCTGAGCCGGCTCCCTGCGCCTCCCGAGGCAGCGTCAGACCCACGCCCGGATCCCGCTCCCGCCGCGCCCTCGCCCCCCGGGCAGGAGCGGCCGCCCCCCGCCGCGGCATCGCCCCCACCCGCGTGGGAACGCGGCAGGTTCGCGGCCGGCGCGTGGCTCGGCGCAAAAATAATAAAAACCACCCCAGAACGCCAAAAACCTCCGCCAAAGCCCGGCGCGGCCCCAGGTGGTGCCTACCTNCCCTATAAAATAACATTCTTTTAAAAATGTAATTTATATTTTAAAGAAAATACAAAATGGGTTCAACAGCTCAGGAATAGGTACTGTGGTCACTTGCTCACATTTACATCAGGTTTTTAGTACTGTCAGTGAGAAAAAAAAAACACATTGTAAAGGAATTAAAAGATCTTTAAAGTAATAGTAAGAGGAGAATAAACACTTCAACTGCCTGGGGATGGAAAACTAACCAAAATTGAACTTCCAGTTTATTGCATTCAACCAATTACCACAAGAGTCTCCAAGCACTGAATAATCTCAGTAGCATATATGCCACCAAGACATTGCAAACAGGGTGAATTAAGGACATATTTTCCAGTCCTTATTATTTTTTTCCTTTTTCTTTTTTTTTTTCCCCAGCTAGATTTTTCAGGTTATCTGTGTGTGGTTATAGTTTAATTCAATCATCACACAGGAGCCTAATGACACTGTCTCTAGACAACATGAAGAAATATATCTGCCTTGAATCTCAAACTGCTGCTGCATATGGTATGAATAAAGAGAGATCTGCAGCTGAAAACCTGCAGTAAGACAGTTCTCAGTCATCTGGGAATAGAGGGGGTAGGACAAATGCTCCCTCAAAAAGCATGAACATTTGGACAGAGCTGGGGACTGAAGGAGAATGATGTTCTCCAGTTTCACCCATTAGTGAACCAACTAACAAACACAATGGTGTTGTTGTTATTCTTTTGCCATAAGCAACAGGACTCTGTGTGTGGGCAGCAGTTTAGTGGGGAGGAGGATAAGTCGACCCCTTTTTGTCCTATTGATTTTTTCCTATTTGCATGACTTGAGCAAATTAAATGATGCAATATGGCTTTTTGTTACAAAACAAAGTGAGAGATACCACCCAGACACATATGTTGATTCGTAGAAGCTGTTTACATGAGAATGGAGTGAAATCTACCGTGAACTGAGCATAAAAATTCGATTCAGGCTGGGTATTTTTTTTTATTATGCTTGGGCCAGCAAGACTGAAACACAAGTTTTCCAAGAGTCTCTCAGACCTTGACAACTAGAGAGTTGTAACTGAGGAATTCTTAATTAAACCTAAAGGAGGATAAAATGTTAAAAAAAAAAAAGAAAAAGTAATAATAATTTTTAAAAAAGACACCTGATTGTTTATTTCATGTGCAGTGATTCTTAATGACATTATTCAGCAACTTCCCTCCCCGTGCATACCCCCGGATGCAGCACTGACCAGCACAGCACAGCTTATCAAAGACAGTCCTGCCTGGTTAGGTACCCAGGCATTTGAAAATCTAAGCAACAGGCTGATACGCAGAATTTAACTTGCTAAGGGATGCAGAGAACTTGACAATTTTAAAAAATCGGTGAGCAGAGGAGGTGCTTCCCTTCACATGACCGCAGTTTGAAACTGGGCAGAGAGGCTGCCAGGTAACGTGGAAAGGCAGAGTATCTCACGGCACCTGGTGAGACACCGGCCCTGGGCCAGAGCCGGGGGACCGGGGTTCCACAGCGGACACTTCGGGGGCTTTCGGCGCTGATACACGGAACCGTGAGTAGCACACGGGCCCCGAGGCGGCCGGAGACCACGGAATGTTGGTACAGCGGCATCAAGGCACTATCCAAAGCCCCTCCCGAAGTAAGCATGTGGAGCAAACCGGACGCTATTTTTCACCCCAGGAAAAACCCAACCCGGATGGCACCGCCGGGCGAGCGCACAGCCCCTCCGCTGCCGCTGCCGGGCGCTCGCCCGGCTCCTCCGCCCTTCCCCGCAGCCGCGCCTGGGCAGCGGCAGTACCTGCGGCCCCGCTGCACCGGGACGGGACCGGCGCCGGAAACTCGGGCGCTGCGGACAAAAAGTAACTCGGAGGCAGAGCCGGCGGTAGAGCCGGCACAGCGCTGCCCCCCGCTCCCCTCCGGGCGCGGACCTGAGCCGGCTCCCTGCGCCTCCCGAGGCAGCGTCAGACCCACGCCCGGATCCCGCTCCCGCCGCGCCC
>VXAX01004289.1:3114716-3243652 GCA_013399835.1 Leptocoma aspasia | reverse complement strand
GGCTCCCCGCTCCGCTCTCTCGGCGGGAACCCGTGGGATCGCGGCGGTGCCCGGCGGAAGGCGAGCGCCGTAGGTGGGTCCTGCGCCCCCGANGGTGTGTGCGGGCGCGGTGACCAAGGTACAACCTGTTGGTGATGGCGGCACGGCGCCCGAATCTAAAGCTGTGAGGGAGCGGCGTGTGGGAAGAGCAGGAAGATCCGAGTGCCCGGCGCCTGGTGGCAAGAAAGCACCTGTGAGGCCAGAAGCCATCCGGGAAGGGAAAGGCAGCAGGGCTGAAATGGAGGAAAAAGATGGAAGCCCAGAGAACCCCAGGCCAGGGTAAGCCCTCGGAGGTGGCTGAGCTGCAGCAGCTGACCTGGAGGCGAAGGGCAGCTGCATAACCAAAGTCAGAGGTGTGTTTATCAGGGACTGGCTGCTCATCCCAGAAATTGAGGAAAAATTGGCATGTACGCAAAGAGCCCCCTTAGGAGGGAGAATGGGAAAGGAGTATTGCAGTAAGTTCCTCACTGATGCCTCTAAACTGACTAGGCCCTGTTCCTGTTTTTCACCAAACAGAGTCTCTTCATATTTACACTTGAGCTCTTAAACAGCTGAACTGAACTAAATTGGAATTTGGGATGGATAAATAGCACATCAGATAAATTACTGAGTAGACACAAAGACTCCTTCCTCACTCTTCAAATGCATTTTTGAAGGCAACTCACAACTACCCCTTGTCTTGCCCCTGACTCTCATTTGACTGAAGGTTTTCCCAACCAAAGCTTGAGCCCCATCCACATGACTAGGGAAGGCCTGTGGTGCAGCTTGGGCTTCATCACTCATGTTAGTGAGTGAAATAAGGGTGTATTCCTGAGATGCAAGTAACCTTGCTTTGTAGTTTTAGGGAAGAGTTCTGCCTTGCAATACACAAACTTGTTCCGTGAGCAACCTGACATGGCAGAACTGTAGCAGTGCAGTTCTATGACAACAGCTGTGCCTTTTCCATTACTGTGAGGTACTGCATAGATTATTCTGAAATGAAAAGTGGTTCTGGTATACAGCAGAGTAACAGTATTGTACTAAAGTCACTTTTATTCCCAAGCAGATCCCTCACAGGGGGTTACATGGCCGGAACTGTAGTGGTCTAAGGGCAGTGGAGGAGGTCTGCACTGTCTCTCTTTCCCTATGTAGGCATAAATATCTGCACCAGTTCTGGGAGGAGGTGAGTTTGAGGTATATTAATTAGAGAAAGATTTCCCAAAATGGGCTTTAGATCAAGCTTCCAAAGTAGGAAAGAGTTGACAGTTTGTGAAGAGCTGTTTCTACACAGAAATTTTACATGAATCTGTGATGGAGACATTTCCTGGAGATTCTGTGGAATGTACTGTTGATCTTGAATAATGCAAAGTGCTCAAAACTTAAAGCTCTATAGTGATGGGGTGATGTAAAGATATATAAGCAAGACTTGAAGGTTGAATGTTCTTTAAAATCTCTGAATAGAAATTGCTGATTCTTGGGGTTTTGTGCAAGACCTGATTTAATCTAATGTTCCTTTCCACTCTTAAAAGTACAAGTTGGCTTCTTTTCCAATTAAGTATTTTTCTTGGTTGATACAGAATTTTATTTTAATTTTAATAATGCAGAGTTAAGATCAGTGTTAGTATATGCCAGTTCAGAGTGTTAACTTCAGGTGACTTCCAGCCTCTGATAAACAGAGATAAGGGAATACTTACGAAGTAAAAACATACACATAGGAAATATGGATAATAAACACATCAGTTTCTTAAGGCCACCTGGATTCTGTCACATGAAGGTCATTACTAGAAATAATCAAACATGATGATGCCATAAGTGAGCTGAATAACTTCTGTTATTTCTTCAGATGTAGATGAGAATCTTTGTAGGATATAAGTAAGAATCTTTGGGTTACAGTGCAATTCTGTGTGAAAAGGTTAGAAAGTTTTAAAAAGGGAAGCTATCTCTGCCACACTGTTGGAATGTAGCTAGATTTTCTTCTAGTTTTGCCTGGGAGATAAAACAGACTGTGCTTAGTTACACAATTACTTTAATTAATTGGTCTTATTATGTGTCTAATCATATGTACTGGGGTACCTGTATTTTCTGGATAGAATGTGTCAGAGTGTGAGGCTGATTGTGGCGTGCACTTGAACTTACTGTTTCTCAAATTATTTCATGTTATACATATTTTGTAAGGGAATTCAGCTGCACCAGGAAACTTGCTTTCAGATTTGAAGACCTGTTGGACATCAGGAAGAATTTTTTCAGTGAAAGGATGGTTAAAGCATTGGAACAGACTGTCCAGTGAAATCACTGTCCTGTAGAGTGTTCAAGAAACAACTGGTCATGGCATTTAGCAGTATGGTTAAGTTGGTGTGGTGGTGCTCAGTCAAAGGTTGGACTTGGTGATCTTGGAGGCCTTTCCCAACCTTAATGATTCTATGATTCTAGGTCCATGAACTCCCCAGCAGTTTGAACAAAAGAGGAAATGTGTAGTGTAGCAGCTAGGGTCAGTTTTGGGAAATACAGTTATCACAGGAGTTTGCAGATAGGAGCAGAAGCTGGGCAAAGTAATTTCATGACACCAGGTTTGATAGAAGCAAACAGTAGTATCAAATTATTCCTAATCTGCCAACAGATGTTGTTTGATGGCACAGATTTACATATTCTTGTGATTCNCGGAGGGAGACATTGTTTTTGGAAGAGATAAGGAAAACTGCCTAACTGATAAAAGATATCTGTCCCACCTTTAACAGATGGCAAATGGAATATGTGCCTATTTTGAGAGCCAGGACAACAGGGAGGCTTTCCATGTGGTCACCTCACTTGTGAAAAGCTAAGCCCATGTAGTGTGAGATGTGTCTTCGTCAGGGTCCAACCTTCCACACTGGTGGCAAATACCTGGCATGCCATGAGGATGAATATTGCAGGGTTGGAGCAGGCTTGGAAATTAGGATATTATGAAACTATGATATTCTGAGAAATTATGGTATTTCAGGTCCTAGTGGGGGAGCATCACCCCTGTGTATCAAGAACACAACTAGATAAATCATGTGGACTTCAGTCCTTGGGAGAGTGACTCTGCTCTTGTTTTAACTGGAATTTGAGTTGAACTTCTGAAACACATTTATTTTGTAAGGAGAAAAAAAATCTTTTTTTCTTTTTTTTCAGAACCACTTACTTGAGGGTGAAATCTCTCCATATCTCATTGTCATTACACTTCTCACTGTATAAAGTCCTTGTGTAAAGTTCACTGTATAAACTCCTTGTATAAACTGTAGGATGGGTTGTGAAGCCAATGATTCCTTTTCAGTCTAGGTAGTTCTACGAAGAGCAGGGAGTTGGGCTTGATGATCCTTATGGGTCCCTTCCAACTTAAAATATTCTAAAATTCTGTGGTCTTATTGGGATTACTTTGTATCATAGACCAGTAAGAAACACTTGGTCATGGATTCTGTGCTGTAGATGCTCAATACCAGAGTTTCATTTCCAGATTCAATTCTTAAAAAAAAAAAACCTTTAATTTGAAATTTTGTGTGTTTCATTTAGAGGGGGAAGCAGAAAAAATCCTTCTAAAGGTCACATAGTTTATTTAAATTACTTTGAAACAACACCAAGCTTGAGAGCCTAAGCTCTGATGCTTCTGCCTCAGCTGTGGCTCCTGAAACTTCAAGTTCCCATCTCCCTGTTTTCTGTCAGCTAGATGGACAGAGACAGAGGAATCTGGAAATTTGGAATGAGGACTTGGGCAGGAGTTTCAAGGTTTGGCAGACTGGCCTCCTGTGCTTCTGGCTTTTTTTGGGTGAAAGCCCAACTGTCCTGAGAGTCCCATTAGAAGTGAAGTTGAGAGTTTTTTCTGGCTCTGGGCTGAATCACTGGGGCTGGGGTTCCTGTGGCTTCAGGGCAGAGAACTGAAATATCAGGAAACTCTGACTCTGGGGCAGTCTTAATGGCAGGAGTTCCCCACAGCTGTGAGCTCCACAAGTCCAGTCAATGTAGCAGCTCTTCTGGTAATGAAGAAGGAAAACTGCTGGAATGGTTTCATTAAAGTGTCTTGTGGTTAGTCAGAAGTTTATAAAACCATTATATTTTTGCTTATATTTCTGTTTGTGATGTAACAGAATTTTTTCAGTTGGTCAAAACATTTCTGGTTGGTTCTCCCCACCCTGTACTATAGCCCACATCATTTCATGGGGTTGAGAATAACATGTCGCTTGTCTTTGCATACCACAAATACAAGGTGTGTGAAAGCTGGTATAGCATGAATGAACAAGACTTGTTAGGATATTTTTATGGGAAAATAGGTGCCCAGACAGTCACAGAAAGGTTTTTAGGGTATGCCTTTACCACAGATTTCCCCGTGGCTCTTAGAAATCTTCTAAGCCAGCTGAAGCCACCTGGGCCATTTGAGTCTGTAAACTAATGCGTCTCCTCTCTACACAAGACTTCAAAAAACCCTGATTCCCTTCTGTGTACAAAAGCAGTATTGGACTGATGTTAACTCCACTTGATTGGCTCATCAGGGATTAAGACCTGCAGATTGTTTTAGCACATCACGTCAGCTGCTAACACAAACCTTCAATTACGTGTGTTCAGTTTTGCAATGAGGGCTGGTCTAACTAGGAGGCAGATAAAGCAAAGCATTTTGTGAGGGAATGAAGACTCAAGAGGCCCTCTAGCCTATAGCCTGCATACTTTCACTACCTGCTGTAATTCACCTCAACAGCGGGTATTTATGTGTGTTACAAAGAGACAAAGGAAGCTGCTGTGGGAAAAATCTTTCTTTCCTGCCAGGGACTGTGGTGATCCCACTCCGTACTGCAGTTTACAAGCCACGTGTATGTTGTGCCTTGCTCCAGTGTTTGAAGTATCCATAACTTGCTGTAGGAACAATTTGCATAAGATGTCAAAAGGGGAATTCTGAAATGCTTGTAATACTTACCAGAGTAACAAAGGTCTTTCTGAATAAGTGATATCGTGCATGCCAGAGCTAAATAATGGACTTAAGTATTTGTGCCTAGTGTTCTTTGTAGCCTGCTGAGTGTGGGGATGGAAATTTTCCCGTCAGTGTTAAAAGTAAACTGTCATGAGGGTCTGTTGTGAGCTGCCCAATGACTGGGATGTCAGACAGGATTCCACAGGTTTTCCCTGTATTGATGCAGTCCATGTGCATTTCCCTTGGTTCCATAGATCAGTGTGAGTCAATTCCTATTTGATATGGAAGCTTGGGGAAGCTCTTCATAGTAGCTTTTGTATAATACATGCTAAGGTACCACGTACAGCATCGCTGCATATCGGGCATATATGCTACATTAACTTGAGGCTGCTTTACAAACAACAATAAAAACTTTTCTCCCCCAGGTGGAGAATAACAGTGGAGTCAGCAACCATTGTCACATGCTTTTCTGGAACGCCATGTGTCCAGAAATGTGACAATTCATATGTGTGATTCAGCTTTCAGAAAGCTGTCTGTAGTTCAGTACCATAATTTATCTTTCGGGCAGGAGTAAGGCGTTCAGCTCTATTACAATTGCTCTTCGGTGCATTGCTCTCACAGCTAGCCAGGGCCCTGGCACACGGGGGAAATGCTGTACCTGGCACTCATCCTCAGCCCCGTGCTAACAGCCTGCCCCAAATCAGTCACTCTGCCATGTTAAGTGATTCTGAGCAGTGCTGAATGCTGCCTCACGTTCCTGGCATCACACATGAGCTCTGCAGGCTAGTGTGCACTTCTGTGCAGTGTCACACATACAGCAGCCCATCGTTTCCAAGTGCCTGTCCAGCCTCCACTGACCTGTGGGTGCAAATTTTACCCTCCCTTTTCTTTACTTTTTCCATCTTGTTTCCCTGAAGGTGCATTGGGAACATTGTGTTACCAGCTTGAATCCTGACCGGATGAGATCAGTCTGGAGAGGATTAAAGCTGTAGTCTGAGTCCCAGTCATGTAAAGAAAAAGCTGGTGGGAGCAGGTGATTTTGTAAAAAGCTAATTCTTACAGAGGATATTCTTTGGGAATCCATCACTGAAGTCACTCAGTTTGGCCTGCTTGCCCCCCCCCTCACACTGCTGTGATGCACAGCATCACATTTCAAGCCTATGGATCTTAGATTATGTACAATAGTGAACCTTTAACCAAAAATACCATGCTCAGGTTCACAGTAATTAAAAGGGAATGCCAGCTTGTTTGGCCAGTAGCTTAGGATGTGGCCATAAAGCTGTTTCAGCTGCACAGAGTACTGTCAAACCATCAGGTTTTGGGACACCCTGGTTCTGCAGCCTGATACTATTCTGCCAGGAGTGTGGTCTTCAAAGATAGATTGGACTGTGTAAATTCTTCAAACCTTGAGGTATAGAGTCCATTAACTTTGGTGAGAAATAAATCTAAGTAGGTGGTGGGTTCACACACAGGTGGCAATGTGTGAGTAATTTCTTTCATTTGACTGTAAGATGCATGAACAAAGAAGATCTTTGGATAAAGATATAAACTGATGTGGATGCCAGATGAACTTTGACTGAACTTAAGGCCGAACCACATTTTAAAAAATAAATAAATTACCCAGGATAAGAAGAGACAATAGCAGATGCTGGAACCATCTGTTCCTGGACAGCTCTAATAGAAAACTCCTTCTAGTCTATTGCATGTTTCTTTCTCCATTAGACAGCAGTGTTCTCCCTGTGAATGTGGTCTGCCTGTGGTAGGATATGAACAATAACAGCCTTGATTTCCAGGTGAGTTGTCCTCAATCCCAGAACTTCCATATGCAGCCTGGCTTCGGCAGCATTTGAAATTCTGCATATAATCAAGTGATTGAATTAAGCACTCCATCCTAACCTTAAGGCATGTATCACAATCACTATCAAATGAACTTTAAGGATGAGCTGTACTGCTCCATGTAATTTGTTACAGATGTGAGGGAATCCCTAATTTCCCAAGGAATGGTCACTGCAGACTAGATGTTGTCTGAGTGAGGTAAACAGACTGCACTTAACCCTTATGGCAGAGATTTGGTTTTAATTTGGGCAAAAACATGATTTAAAGTCATCACTATTCCAGCTTTTTAACTTTTCCTACTCCCCATATAATTTTTTAGAATAGAGCCTAAATTGTAAAACAGAATCATAGCATTCCAGGGACTACAAAATTACAGACTATTTTCTATATTTGGGACAGGATTAGTAGGTATTGGTCGCCACTCAGATACATTATTGACTTTCATGAGGGATCAGTTTTTTGAGACCCATCCAGTGGAATAATGATACCTAGTGATTTTTAATATGGAAATACACTGTTTGCAGGACAATGTCTATGTCATGGATGAGCTGTTGAATCTTGCTAGCAAATCAGTCAAGTATGAGTGGGAGTCAGATGAGTTTCTGTTGCCACTCAGCATTTGTTGGAAACTCAGGGGTCAGCTGGATGTTCATGAGGGAATTCTTTGTTCCAGCAGTCATTTTTTTCCTAATACAGAGTCTGAGATGTACTTCTGTGGAACTGTTTATGATAAACTTATCTGAATATATGTAAGGAAGGAAGGCTCTGAGGACATTTGAATCCTGTGCCTCTAGCAGCTTGAAGGAGCAGAGGGACTGTGTGGGTTGTTCTCTCTGGACCTGTGGTTTTTTTAGTAGAACCTCACACCAAACATTCAGTTCTTCTGGGAGGTTTGTGTATCGCTCCACCAAGCGTGGCTTTCCAGAGGGTTTGAACTTTAACACCAGGGGCACTTGCATGTCTCAGGAGGAGGTAATCTGTATAGACAAAACTTTGGGAAGCACTTCTAAGTGACAGCTGCATGTTTCCTGAGAGTGCTGTTGTACCAAGAAATCAGTAAACTAGTCTGGAAGTCTGCACAATCAAATTGTTTTGACAGAGCTGAATGGGCAGGTAATAATTCTAAATTTTCCAGTATTTTTGGATGTGAGACAAAGTTTTAAAGTTTTAATACTGATTTGAACAAGATGTTAAAATGTAATTTCAAGCAGATAACATAGTAATTATGAGTTATTTACCTTTCTACTTTCCTACAGGGAGGGAGTCATGTAGGACATAAATAGGATACCTCTAGAAAAATAACTTGATGGGGATGCAGTTGTTTGCTTCCTTCTTACTGATTCTTAATTTAGAGATTATTGGAATAGGATTCCACACTGTATCTTTAGATCCACCCAGTAGCATGAGAGAATTCTGAAAAGGTGTAACATTTAAATGGGTTAATTTTTTTTTTTTTACATCTTTTCTCAATGCAGGCATCAATTCACTCACTGATGGGTAGAACTAGGTAAATATCTTTTATTTGAAGAATGTTAAAATTTATGGATAATAATAAAATGAGACTATAACTGAAAAAATACTGAAGAAAAAAGGAAAGAACAACAATTACTGATAAAATAAAGAAGGAAAAATGAGTAATGAAGTCAAGGTTCCTTCACGTGTGCATTATCCTCTCCATTGTGGCTTGATCCAGAGCCCATTCAACAGGTTCTCCTGAATTTCATATCACAGAATCATGGACTGGTTTGTGTTGGGAGGGTCCTTGAAGATCATCCAGTTCTAACCCCTTGCTATGGGCAGGGACACCTTTCACCAGACCAGGTTGCTCAGAGCCCCATCCAGCCTGGCTTTGAACACTTCCAGGGATGGGGCAGCCACAGCTTCTCTGGGCAACCTGTGCCAGTGCCTCAAGACCCTCACAGTAAAGAATTTCTTCCTAATATCCAACCTAAACCTGTCCTCTATCAGTTTAAAGTCATTACCCCTTGTTCTGTCTTGATCCTCCCCACACTGTGGAGATCCTTGTCTTCTGGACCTGAACTTCAGCTGATACTTTATTTCTTGTGAGTGCAAAGATGTTAGCTAGCTATCTATACAGTATTTGTTTGCTTACATACATACATTTATTTTTATAGTCATTAATGTTACATTAATATGGAATATTTTCAGTCATGCATTGATAGGACAATAAAGTAGTTTCATGTACCACTTCACTTTTGAGCCATGGGGAGGCCATGGATGTTGGTTAACTCTGAAACAGAAACTGTTGCAGTGTATTCTGATTCTTACTTGAGAAAACAGTTCTTTTTAAATCTTTTTTAGAGAAAGATGCCCATTTCAGTGACCTTTCTTGTACAATGCTCACAATCCTTATGTATTTGTTTGAGGAGTCTTGTGGAAATGCAAAGCGCTTCTTAAGTGCTAAGTGCTGTTTATAATAGGAAATTTTTCTTCCACTCCCAAACCTAAATTCTTCCCAAAAAATTGTTTAGGCAGGCTGTGCTGTAACTTTCTGTAGTGTTTAAATGAGAATAATGTTTCATTGCTTCATTTGGCATGTAAGATACTGTCTTTGTGTATGGCAACCCACAAAATAGAAAGAAACACTGCAGTTTATGTTTTTAAATTACTGCATGTAATAAACATGCATTTTTTCATTGTTATCTAGGGCTCTGAGATGCTGTTTTGACATAAAGCAACAAAAATTGAGAGATTTTGTGCTTTGTCATACAGGTTTGATACTTTGTGAGTCACAATTTATAAGCATTGTGGAATATTTATTACTGTCCTGATAGAAAAGAACTGAGGATCTGTTGTAGCAATATATGTCAGAAGCACATGAATACTCAAATATTCCTGTTCAAATGAATGATAAAGATTCCTTCTTTTTCATGGTTACAGTTTTACATTTTCAAAATAAAATGTAAAATACTGTGGAGATGCAATTTCGTGAATTTGCTTTGTTTGTGGAAACGCAGCTTTCCAAAGAGCTGTATTGGTTGATGCTCTGATTTGTTTACATGTCTGTGGAAAGGAGACAATTGGAAATGATGAAATCACTGCTTTACAGGTAGCCAACACCCTTGGCTGTGTGGATTTTGGCTGAGATGGTGAGGAGTGCTGCAGCCCAAGTGTGATTCCACCGCCAGCTCCATCAGTGCTTCATACTGAGAATGGGTAATTAGTTTTCATTAAACACTTTAGCTGATACTAAAAAATACGAGTATTGCTACAGAACACTATTTTCAGGACCTATATTGACATTTTGGTACAATGTGCATCAAAATGAATTTTATGTTCACATGGTGTCATGGGTGAAACAGTGTCTGAATCACCTGCTTTGGAAATTTACTTACTACAGTCATGGTACTGGAATAAGACACGAAAGAGAAAGCTGAATGCAATTACTTTAAAAATCTTCATTATGTAAGTTAGTTCTATATAACTCTAGTCTTTTGTTTTAAGCCTGTTGGAAATTAATTTTCCATTTGTATTTTAAATGTATTTGTATGTTGCCCCGCACAGTGGCAATCTGCATTTGATTTTGTCATTTAATTCATATTACAGTAGTCTATAAAATAACATTAGAGTAAATTTTAAGTAAACTAAGGAAATATGGAGATTGTAGAAGGAACATTTATTAGGGTATTGTTGTATATGGAGAAAATGCATGCTTCCTTCTGTTATTAAATTAAACATCTCTGGGCAGTAATTGACACTTGTTGAACTCTGGTGTGAACTCTGAGCTATAGATAATATTCTAAATGGTGATTTCCTGGTTTTCTTGTCTTATGAATAGTTCTAAGTAAATTATTAAAGATTTAATCTTATTTTTTAAAGAAGAAAACATAAAAATAATAGATTGATTCATTTACTTATTAGTTGTTTGGGTCTTGATGTAAATTTTAACTTTGTGAAAGGAAAACATAAGCCATTACTGTCTATGAATCTATGAGATTGAAAATTCCTAAATTAGTGAAAATTTGGAAAATTCTTAGCTTTTGAAGTGTCCGTGCTATAAGAATTAAAGAAGAAAGAGCCTCATTAAAACCTGTAGCAGAGTCAGTTCTTTGTCCTTGATGTTTGAGGCACAGAAATTCTGTGCTGGGACTTCCTATAATCCTTTTATGGCCACAGCCAAGTCCCAGTTGTAAAGGAGAAGATGAGGCCCATCAGCTGTTTGAAACTGTCACGTCTCTGTTGATTTCAGTTTGAATAATTTCTAACTACAAATCAGCCCCGAGGTCTTTCTGTAAAGACCCTTCTGTGTTATTTTCTTTGAGAGGCAAAAAAACCATACCCTGAAAACAGCAACATAATGCTTTGTGCTCCATCTTGAGCATTATCACTTCAGGATATTAAAGTGTAGTGGCACTTCGGTAGCAAAAGAAAGGAAGGTGGCCTGCCAATTAAAGCAGGATGCAGTTTCCTTCCACCCTCTTAAATAGTCTTATGATGTCCTCTTCGTTAGCCTGCCTCTGTTGTATTGAATTAGTTTTCTCCACTTTACTTTAAATTCCAAATATAAAAATACTGTTGGTGCTCATAAAGCCAAGTGAACCAGAAAAAGATTACACTCGTAGCCATGGGACTTAAAAAAATAATAATAAAGAAACCTTGTGCTGTTTCACCTGTTAACTGAAGGCATTTAGTAGACAGGCATGACCACTGGAAGTCCTTCCTTTGGTGACACTTCAGAGAGAGCCACCTTGAAAAGTGGTGACAGAGATGGTGTGGAAACACCTGAGATTCTGAGACTGGTTTTGGCCTTAACTGTAGGGAGAGTGCACCAAATCCAAAGAACTCTGAAGTGATTCTTCTTCAGTTTGATGTCCTGGATGCTTCACATTCCCTGTCCTGCAGGAAAGGAGTGTCTCTTTTTTGTTGTTGTTGTGTTGTTGTTTCCCTCCCCAGCTCTCCACCTACCCCACAGAACTAAGTGTTACTCAGTGGAATTCACCTTGCTGAAGAGCAAGACTTTTCAAGGCTCCTGGCCTGCTGCACAAACACAGGCTGCTTGTGTTCTTTCGGCTAACAGTTCAAGTGTCCCAGCAAGTCCTACTTAATAAGCTATCTGATAAGGCTTGATTGTGCTTCACTGTGTTTAAATTTCTTGGGGAACTGTTTAGATAATGAGAGTGCTCCAGTTCCTGCATTTGTGTAAAACTCCAAAATTATAAAACAAAGCCTTTAGTGTCTCAAGGTCTCAGATGATTGAAATGCCAAAAGGATTTGCATATCGAAGTATTTTACTTAGTATCTCAATATTGACATAGATGATAGATTGTGTAAATAATATCTGTTTATGCTTTGCTTTCTGTGTTTTGTTGGTGTGACTGTTAAATAGAATAGTCAGAAAGCAATTTCATAACTCTTGCAGTGCCAGAACCTACAGAAGGAAAAGGTCATGTGTTCTTATGAAAAGATCATCTAGTTCTTATACTGGCAACAGAGGATTGTGCCTTGTATTTTTGAGAGATTCTTCTGGTTTGTTGAGCTTTAAAATGTATTATCAAATTGTAAGTGGTGCTATTTCTCTTTGGCATTATATTTCCATTAAATATTGTCTTTTGAAAATGATGTGTCCTCACAGATCGACAGTGTCTTAACATTCATCTGGAAAAAAATCTGCATTAAATCTTAACTGATCCTGGGTAAGTAGTGAAGTATTCTTGTTGCTATTATGCAGTGTTATTACGCAGTGACTTTCTCCTATCTAATTGCTCATTCTAATTTATAGAATGCAAGCTTCCATTATGTACTTGGCCTGAGCCTTAATTTTTCAGAGCTATTACTTAAAGGAAAAAAAATTAAAGCAACAGACTATGCTGTAACAAATAAGGAATTCCAAAGGAGGTTACAGGAAACTTGCTGAAGTTAACATATTTCAGACCTTCAAAATGCTATATTTCTGCACACATTCCTTTACCTCACATTGAAGATATCCAGGTGTGGTTCTAGTGATAGCATTCTTGTAGCTATGTTTGTTTAGCCGTTTCATTTACATTTAGCCCTTCCTTTCCCTTCTGCCCTGGCATTATTTTCACTATTCACAGTGTTTTTACTTAAATTCATAATTTTGATAATTTCAACTGGACAATTCTGTTTCATTTACTTACGACACTTCATGTGAAGCAGTTCTGCCTTCATTTCCTGTTTATTTTTAGTTGCTAATTTTCAGACTTTTTTGATTCCCTTGGGTTTTCTAAAATCCTGTTTGGTACAAACCAGGGTGGTCCAACTGGCAGCCCAAGGAACAGTTCCATCTGTCCTGCTGCATTTGCCAAGGAGGAGCTAGGAAATGCCTGTAAGGGCATGCACTGCTCTCACAAGCACATGTTATCTCTTGCTCAGATACATAACCCTGCTTGAAGCCCAACTGTTGTGCCATGTCCACCCAGTAAAGGAGGTTGGCACTAGACTTTCCTTTTCCCCAGCAGAGCTACTTGTCTAGGGGGCTAGTTGTCCTTTCAACAATCTTCAAAGAGGATGCTACAAGTGGGAGCTGCCACCTGTCCCTAAAAGAACTAGGCCATTGTCATTTTTCCTGGTTAGATTGATAAATGAATAGACAAACTGTCAGGAAAACTGTGCTTAAGCCCCAGGACAGTAGGAGCTAGTTAGAATTTTAGTATCAACTTCAACAAAGCCGATGTTACCAATTTATGGGATTATTTCAGGCTTTGCATCTGCCAAGTGTCCTCTGTCAAGTAGCTTTGTCGTTTTTCCTTAGGCAAGATGAGCATGATGGTAATAACCAAGCACTGGGCATTGAAAGCACCCTAAGAACCAAGTATATTTTGTCAAATTGACAATATAATTTCAAAGGGTTTCATCTGGTTACTTTGCAGGTTTCTTTTCTCTGTGCCTTCAGATGCAGATGGGTGCCTCACTTGAAATCAATGCATCGGCCAACATGCAATTTCTCATAAGGAATTATCTCAAAAGCTGAACTGATCCCATGTACTCCATTATGTTGTACAATAATTGCCTTTTGTTGCAAAATGAGCCCAAATAAGCATGAGGTCTAACCAGTGCCTCATAAACCAATTATATCACATCTTTTGATGTGTATTCTATTTCTATTAAAAATATTTATAATGTTGAGCAAGAATGGGGCAGACACCAGCTTGGCAAAAGACTGAAATAAGCAATCAGAAGTGATATACCCCAATGTAAAATGTACATTTACAGTTACCATGTATCATTGTGTGATGACAGTAGAGTTCTGTGGTTTTATTATCCTTATTCAATATTCTGTAGCACATAGAGGTATCAAGAGCATATAGCAAAAAACCCCTCTCTAATATTCCACCTTAGTTTTATACTTATTCCTTTTAGCATCCTGCTTTCCTTTTCTGTTGTAGAGAAACACCAGATTAATGTTCATAACTTACCTCTTTCTGGCTGTGTGTACAGCAGCACAACTGCTCTAGTCACTCTGTGCTCATTTATTTTAAAATATTTATTCTGTTTATTGTCCTACTCTGGTCTGTAGTGTTCCCCATTATACCAGGCATCGCCAATTTTGGTTAAAAACACCCCTTGTTTCTGATACAGATCATCTCCCCAGGGCTTTTTTTTTTTTTGGTCTTGATTAATCTCCTTTTTTTTCTGTCTCCTCTTTGCCTGTTCTTTCTTATTGTTTAATCTTTATGCTATCTATGGCTATAGCGCTTTCCCCAAGTCTTTCTTTCCTTTGCCTTCTTTTCCCCTTTCATGCTCAGCTCTCTTTTTCACAGTGGTTTGCCCCTGTCTTCCTTTGGTGTTCACCCCCTCCTTCTTCCCATATTCTTCAGTCTGATGGTTCCCTTCTGTTTCTGCTCTGTTCACTTTGCTGCACTATCCTACACCCATCCTGGTCTTCCTTTGCCTTCCCTTATGTTGTCTTATATTTGGGAGATGACTGATGATGACAGAAAAGTGGAAGGGAAGACAACAGCTGAAGTAATTTAGACATATGCCAACTTTCAGAGAAAAGTTTTGTTCAGGAATAAATAACTGAATTGAAGCATCTAACAGGAACAGCAACAAACCCACTGATTTCTTATGGGTAACTGTTCATTAGTGAAACTGAATTTTACTTGATGATTACAGTCAGCCATATTGTGGAAGGACTACATGATGGCATACTTAAAAAGACATAAAGTTTACGTGAGGCAAAACAGTGTTATAGTTATTAAGTATATCTAGTAAATAGTTGGAGGGTTCATGTATTTAGAAGTGTTCATGGAGAGAAAAACGGAGGATAAGGCATTGGAGGATAAAAGAGGCTGGTGAAAGAAAGAAATACATAAATCAGATGAGGAAACTACACATGATGTATGAAAAGATGGTGAATCAGAGGGAATAAAGACTTGCAACAAGTCTTTGGAGCTGGTTGAAAAGCAGAAAAAGTACCACAGAACTGAGAACAAGCAGTGATAATTCTGTTATCCACAATGGAAAAAACCAGGAACAGTGGAAATGGCAGCAGAACCAGTTTACTGGGTACCAGACACACACTATTAATTAAAGCAATTGCAAGAGTGTGCAAAGCTTTATGGATAAGACAATGAAGTCTTAGGAAGCCAATGGGTTTGAAAAGTGGTATATTTCATACTGGTAAATTCTTCCTTGTTTGGCTTGCAGAAAGTATTCAGCTAAAGGAATTTAGGTCATAGTTACCCATTGAACAGTGGTTTGTCAAAATTTTTGCATCTTACTGTGATACAAAGGTTGGGCCTAGATTTTTCTATTTGTATTCATGTTTTCTAACAAAAATTTATTCTCAGAGTTGTTACCCTGATTTAATGAAATCACCACCACAGGCAGAATATAGTCAGTCACTGGCATTGCTGGAGTAACAGTCCTATAAAAGAATCACAAACTTTTCAATTGCAATATGTACAAGGACTCAATTTCCAAAATAAAAGATCATTTTAGTAGCTCTGTCAGCAGTTCCAAAATCCTGGTCACCCCTCATTGGCTCCCAAAGATCATGATTGGGTGGTGGGTATTATAATAGTCTGCTGCTTGCTGAAAACCAATGAATCCTCTGTAGTATCTCACATTATTCTCAGTGAACAATCAGATAGCATAACCTTTGTTGCTGGAACTTTTTTCTTTTTTGCTTGAAAACCACATTTTCTGGAAGGCATATGTTAAAAAATGGTATCACACATCTGAGTAGCATAAGTTTTGTTAAATTAAAATAACAGAGGCATATCCTTAATTAAAACACCAACAAGGCGTGCAACATTTTACAGAAGTTAGATTAGGGGTGGCCAGCATGGCTTCACCAAGGGCAAATACTCACCAAGGGCCAATTGTGCACGACTGATCCTGCAGCCTCCAAGGGTGGATTAACTGCATCAGTGAACAAGGGAAGAGCTATTGATGTCATCTCTCTGGACTTCTGCAACATTCTTGCATCTGAATTGTGAAAGACAGTAATTTGATGGAAGGACTATTAGGCAGATAAGAGTCAGTCAATGGCTCAGTGTCCAAATGGAAACCAGCAATGAGTGGTGTCCCTCAAGGGTCTCCACTGGCACCAGTACTGTTCAGTATCTTCGCTGTGTCCATGGTGTTTGCATATAAAGAACAGAGAGCAAGGAATGTTTTATCTGCTAATTGTTTTCAACTGTTGTCTGAAGGAAGAGAAAAAATAAAATAGGTGAAAATGTTTTCGTTATTCAAAACCAAAGGAACATTTTATCTGGGACGAGATTGCATGTTACAGGTTCATTATAGGAGTGTTATTTTGACATGTGAATTATTAATTTTATAGCAATTTAGAGACAATAAGGGAGAAAGAACAGGCTTTGTACTTTGAATAGCTGTGGGCACTCAATCTCCAGTCTTACCAATTGTGGTAGGCATCAATTTTCTCAGTATCAGAGTGAACCATGTATGTATATCCCTTATTACTATAATGCATATACCTAAACAATTTTCATGACAGCTTAATCTGTTCAAGTCAATAGCCACTTAATAGAAAAGAAAAACCTTTGCTTAGCTTCTAAGCTATTAAGTGTTTGGGGCAAATAGGACTGAGAGTGGTTATAACAGCCCTTCATTTTCCATGTTATTCTGTCCCCTTACTTGCTGTGAATTAACTTTTACTTGAGGGCATATAGGGAGTGAAATTTACTCCAGCATAGTGTTGTAATCTTTTTTTGCAGATAATGAAGTCAGAGAAAATGAGCACAATGTAGACTTGTCCTTTTTGTTTGAAGTATTGATTCTATTACATACTCATAGTTGTAGGAAAGAAACGAAGGGGATTCTCTCCCCCAAGTGAAGATGTCATACTGAGCCAAGTCTGAGATTTTATTCTTTGTAAGGAAGCAGAGAGAATGCCTATTTATGGTATTTTGCAGCTACACTGAAGGGAATGTTCTCTTCAGATTATGTTGAGTGGCTCCATAGTATACAATGTTTGTGGTCCCTCTGTTGAGCCAAGAGCCATGTAAGCTACATTTACACAAACTGGACCTTACGAATCTGATCCTCAGACATGAAGACAGTCCTTCATGAGTTTAATATTCTGGGAATTCAGGACTCTTTGCAATATTTTCTCCCGTCTGAGTCACATAGGTTACTAAAGCAGTTGCTGCTTGTGCTTTTCAAGTTAAGTTCTGTGAGGAAATGACATGTAATTGCAGCTGTCCAAAAGTGACAGAGTTGAAATCCATTCTGTATCTCCAAAGTTATTCAAGGTGTAAGTAAAACCAAAAATGTTTTAGTTTTATGTTCTGGTGCAACAGATTTTAATGGAGGGCAAGGACTTAAGGATTCATCTGCTTCCCACCTAAACATGCTTTAGAAAAGCAGAGACTCTTCTCCTGGCTACTTCTGAACTGACATGAAAGCTGGGGTATTTCAGTCCTTTTGGGTTCCTCTAGCTCTACATCCTAGTTCCTAGCATGCACCTGTTGTTTACAGGAATATCAAGCAAATTCTGGGCAATAAACTTATTTTAATTAATTCAGGAATCCTTTATCTTACTAGCCCTGTTGGGCAGTAGGGTGTTTTGTCCCAGAGGGCACAGTGTCGGTCATTCAGGCAAGTCTGTCTATCCGTATATGGAGCTGTTTTGCTCCAGTTAAATATACCTCAGTTGAGCTGACAACACAGCATAGCTTTGTGGTTGCATAATCAATGTTTTCCCCTTTTGCTTTGTTTGTGACCTCTAGTCAAACCCTGCTTTGAGTAACTAATTTCCATGTGGGATTTTCTGTGAAATTGTTGTTATATTAAATGAGTTTCCTACAAGCAAGAAATAATTTATTTTGTGAAATGAGTTCTTTTCTATGCCCCCCACAGAAACAGCTGTGTACTTGAAAGACTGAAACCAAATCCTGTTTTGTCATGAATGTCTATTCCTCAGAATGCAGGAGACTGTAGGCCTGATTGCTCATATGGTTTGAGGTGCTTATAGAGCTTGAAGTGTGAAAAGCAGAGATCTTCTTGACTTATGTCACTGTTGTAAGAATTCAGGTCTTCTGGCAGACTTCAGAGGCAGAACAGTTCCAACAGAGCAGTCTTCCATTGCATGAGTGAGACTTGGCTTTCTCTTCCCTCACCTTTCTCCTGACACAGGCTGCTCCCTCAAGGGCTAGAATGCTGTTTCTTCCCTCAGGATCCCTCTTATTCAGCTCAACAAGGACTTTTAAATTCACATTCAAAAGAGAAGACTAATCTTTGATTTTGCTTCATTTCAGGGTACTGTCTGCCTTTTGGAGGAAATGAGGCAGAAGTCTAATGACAATATCCTTCTTCAAAGCCTAGGCCTTAATCGTTCCCTAAACACTATACTTCCTGACTATTGAATGAAGCAGGGATCCCAAATAAATTCATGTAAAAAAAGAAAAGAAAAAAAATAAAAGTAGATTCTTTATGCTCACAGGAAGCAATTAAAGGTGAAGTTAATGCTGACCTGTTTCAAACTTGGAGTAAGACTTTGCAGCATGTGCCATATTTTATCTAGATTTTAATGTACCATCCTATCTGACAAGGTAGAATGTAGTAAAGGAAATTAAGACCTTCCTGAAAAACAGAATTGTTCTTAGGTGGAGGTACACAGGCATATTTTTGTACTAAATAGAGATTTTACTGACCTGTGGCAGAGGCTTTTGTGTGTCTTCAAATGAAGTATTTGGCAACAGCCGTAAGCTGTCATCTCCTTTGTGGGTTGACCACAGTGTGGAGAAGACTCATGCAGTTCAGCAGTGACTTTCCCAACAGGATACCTACAGCAGAGGAATCTTAAAAATTGAGAACTATGTGTCCTGTTCCAGGATCTTGTGGGAAGTAGTTGTGCTTAGTAATACTGAGTTTGAATTAGTAGTACTAATTAATATTTTTCACACTTTTCCCAGCAGTTTGCCCCTTCTGCTTTTCTCCTGTCAAGTCTTCCCATACACTTTTCAGTCACTTTTTTTATGAGCACTGAGTCTTCCAGCCCAAGCGATTCTTTTTCTGAGCTGTGTGTATAACAAGAACATTGAGAACACAGGAAGACTGCTTCTTTTCTGTTCCAGTGCCCAGTGCCATAATTGTTTCTGGCAGTCATGAGGAACTGTTGCAAGGAAAAGCTCTGTTCAGTCTGGAAGACAAAATGTGAAAACAGGCTCTGTAAAGAGCATTGCTTGATACCCCCTAGCAAGCTTTCATCGAGCACGTGCAAACTCCTGATTTTTCTCAGAAGTTTAGCGCATGTCTGCACAGGTTGAGACTGCATAGTGACAGTGAAAAGGATCCTGCCAAATTTTAAGTCCTTTCTTCAAAGAAGGAAGATTGAAGACCCTCTCAGTGAAACTGCTGTAATAACTTTTTAACACAGGCAGAAGTGTATAATGAAGCTACTTTATTGGTTCTTTTAAAGAAATGGGGTTAAGCCATTAAATTGAAGTGTGTAACCACACACAGATTTAGAAGACTCCTAGAGGCAGCATTATTTGCCTGACATCACAGAAAGTTCCAGATTCACCTGTAGAACACGACTTCCTAAGGAAAAAAACAACCTTTTTGGGGGAACCAGAGTTGTCACTGAAAGTTTTTAACACATGTATCTGACAGTCTGCATGAAATAAAGGTTGTCGGACAAGCTAAAGCCTAGCTGACACTTGGTCTCACTTTAGGAAAGAAATCAAAAAGGAATGACTTAGCCTGCTGTTCAATAAATGCAACTGTAAATTAATTCTTGCATAGCAATGGGACTACTTTGGATTCCTTGAAACCTCTTTGCCAATTCATAGTGTGGTCAGCTTCAGTATCTGCAGGGAATATGTTAGATCTTGAGTATATCTTGAGTCCCTCTTCCCTCAGGTAGTCAGGTAGCACTGATTAAATGATTTGTTAATCCATTCCATGGCTGGTGACTGCTCTGAAAGCTACCTTTGATAGCCAGGTTTATTGAGGAATGGTACAGGACAATTTCAGAGGGAACAGAAGAGCAAGCCCCTGCCTATCTGATGGGCAGAATGGATGGGGAGAATAAAAGGACAAATTAACAACCTAATATGAATAAAAAGACAAATTGACAACCTAGTATCTTCTGCTGGCCATTCTGAAACCACACTGTCATTGAAGAAGAGACAACAAGAGCCCTGCCTAAGGCAGGCTGAATTGTCAAGACCACTACCTCATCCTCTGTTTCTTCTGGGAACAGTGCCGCACTACAGTAGCCCTAAAATGTATGAAGGGTGGGAAACGAAAACTGCTGAACTCTCCGCCACATCATGACCCAGGTTTTTTCCTCACACCCATGCAAATTGAATCCAAATGTTTATTATAATCTCCTTTGGCTCAGACTATTCCTTATCCCTATAGTGTCATATTCTTTGCTCTCTGGACTCCAGGTTCCATCAGCTCAGTGTGCAAATGTTTCAGGAAGTAATTAGAAAGCTATGTGCTCATTACTACCATGTAAATTAGATCACAGCTCACTCTCCAGATAATTCATAAGCAGGCACCTCCCTTTCTCGGTCCTAAAGGAAAGGTATCATTTTAAATTCTCTATCATTAGTAAGTTCATTTAGTTTCTGTTTGATTTTGATATGTTTTTAGTGAATTAAACACTCTTAATTTGAAGAGAGATTTTAACTGGGTGGAATTAAAGCCAGATTCTGGTGACTAGCAGCAGCAGCAATCTGTGAATTACTGATGTATATATTTAATATCTCCCTTGAGAGCAGGCAAGTTCTTCAAATGTTGAAACTGGCTTAAATAATTTAAATTCATATGAGTGGTGAAAATTCTTTGGCTAATAATGTTAGCCTGATCATTTCCAATTTAATCTGGAATAATTAGAATAGTTGTTAATAGTATGTTGGTTGATTTTAATATCTTACTCAACAGAACGGTTTGCATCCTGACACCTTAGAACTGACTAGATCAATATTCTCAGCTTGATGTAAACAAATACATTTTCATCAAGCAAATTATTATGTTCCTTCACATACCTGTTTTTGCTTGTTGCACTAAGAACTAGCAAAATTCCTGGCTATTTTTCTTCTCTGTTTCTACAAAAGCTTTTAAGAAGGGATAATATTTTTTTTCCCTGAAAATGCTACTTCATGATCACTTTTACTAGGAATGAAAAAGAAAGAAAAAAATGAATGAAAAATGTGAAAAATAAGGGGAACACTGGTATTGGGTTGCAGAAGGCTGAGTTTCAAGTTCCTTCTCTGACATTAAAATAAGGACACTGACAACTGATGCCTTTTGGCTGTTCTGGACCCTGTCTTCCCTGCTTTTATGTGGGGAAACTTTGAAACTTCTGGGGTTAACTCTAATGTGGGGAAGAAATATTTTTGAGATTTCAAAATTTAAGAGGAAAGGAACTGTCTACCACCCAGATACAATGTCAAGAAATAGCATGAAGCAAAACAATTGTCAGCAGCAATCATTCAAAGTAATTTCTTGTTCAGGTTTGAAACTTCAAGTTCTTACCCACAAAATATGTTATTGATAGAATGGTCCTTCTCATTCCTTTAAAGAAATCGAGCTATTTAATTTAATGGTAATGGAGTCCTTAGGAATAAGAAATGAAATTTAACATGAAAACTTTTAGGTAGTGCAGCCAGTACATTAGACTTTCATCTCTTTTTTTCCTTAGACCCATCTATTTACTTTCTGTGTAATTTGAAGACCTGGTATCTCTGTACCTGAATATGTGTTGAACATGTCTGTCTATCTCTTTGCAGAGAGAAATAAGCAGCACTACCCTCACAGCCATTTGATTCTGGTGGTTTATATTAATGTCAAGGCCTGCAGTAACTTCTACAGGGTCTCTTATTCTCCTGCCATTTTCTTATGTAGCCAAACCCAACTTTTCCTTTCTTTACAAAGTAATTGTTCACCTTTCTTAAAGACACAATCACATTTAATATTTAGCTTCCTAAAATATTTGATTTGTGTTTTATTCCTTGAAATTTTGTATTTCCTTGGATTTTACTGTCCAAAGGAAAAGTATTGTGATATCTGCCCCAATTTTAATGAAATAACCCAACAATGCACTGGTGTTAGGTATAGTAAAGGAAAAGTAATGCTTAGTGTGTTTATAAACCTTAATTGTGTATGTGATCAGGATTACGTGCTAGGGTGATATCAGGATTTCATACTAGCTGTCTCCAAGAGAAAAATAAATACACTTTTCAAGTTTATAGTAGCAGCGACATGGCAAGTGCTGCCAAGTCAAGAAGTCTTGTTAAATGAAGGCAGGACCAGAGATGTGTAAATGAAACCTGCACATCTAGCACAATGTGAAAGTACCCAAATACCTGTATAAATAAGCAAGTTTAACCACTGGCAGAAATCTTGCTAGGGAAACATACATGTTTTCCAGACTAAATAAGCTGATATGTTTGGCCATGGCCATGCAGCAGGATATCTTGTAGGTGGCTTAAAGTGAGCTTGGATATCTCTGCACTTCAGTCTTTTGTACAGTCCTTTTTGTAATGTAAACTAGCAGTGGCATACCACCCTTAAATGTTATGCTATTGCTGTGTAAAAATTATGCATTAGAAGATTACAACCAGAAAAGGTATAGTAAATAAGTACTGATAAAGTGTAATTTATTGTGTATTTCGATCAGCAATCGGGAACACTTTAAAAAACAGAGTTAATGAGATATAGAAACTGCTGGATGAGGCTAGTCTCATGAGCCCCTGAAAAGGCATAGCTGTTTGAAAGCTTCTAGCTTGCAGGATGCTATACCTTTTCAGTTACCAGAGAGAGGCAAAATCAAATTCAACTGCTGAGAGTGATGGCTTTTGACATGCAAAAGTTTTGAAGCTTCTGCCCTGTAAGACAATATTTTTCTGATCATTTTGTGATATTTTTGATATTTGTTAAAAATATTTCATAGTGGGGTCAGTCATTGCTAACTACTTTTAGAACCATTTTTTGTGTCTTATAATGCCATACATGATTTATTTCACAGTCTTTAGTTAGTTACTTAAGACTGCTTAGTTCCAAAATGCCTTTTAATAAATATGACAGAGACTATCACCTTCTGACAGGCAGCATGTGTCACTGAAATAGAGGCAGTCATATAATAGCTTTAAAAGAGGAGTGCCACAGCTGAACAAGCAGCTTTTATGTTCTTTTTTTGTTGATCCCCCTCCGGGAGTAAGGGGTAAGTTTAGTTTATTGCCTTAGTTTAGCTTTCAGTTTAGTGCAAAACTAAATTTTTCTGGCAGCAAGCTTGAATAGGATCTTAGTAAGATAATCTTCCCGAAAACACAGTAGAACAAATGCAGTCAGACATGGCCTTACACAAAATGCAATAGACACAAAATGCTTTGTACACTCTCTTTGTTTAAATGAATGAGTGTGCAGGTACCTGTACATATATGACTGCATGTATAAAACTTGATTTATGTGTGGGGGTGCTCATGTGTATGAAAAGAACCAATAATATACTGATGGATTAATATGCATCTACACTGAAATCAATGTCATGTAAAGCAGTGTGGGAAGTGAATCACACCTCCTCTATACGAAGAGCATCGATCAAATTTGGTTTTACTGGGAAATGTGTCGTGTACAAACACAGGCATATATGCACACGACCTGTATTAGAAGAACAGTGTTAGAGTTCTCAAATCCCAAAGTCAAATCATAGGACTTAATGTATGACCATGAGCTGTGCAGCTTGATTTGAGCTTTTGTGTATGCACCGTGTTTAATTACATGACCTCCAACATTTTGTTCAGCAGTGCTTGGAGCAGACGAACACATCCTAAGGTACAACTTTGCTGCCGTGGGCAGGCTCACGGGATTGCGTGTTACTGGAGTTCCAGAGTTCCACCTGTGACCAAATCAAGTTTTCAGCTGTGTTCTTCTTTAGGTATAATAACCTTAAAGTGAACTCCTGCTTTGTGCATATGTATTCCTGTACTGTTTGAAACTGGATTGGATCTAGGTCCAGTCATCGGAACAAGTAAGTCAGGCTCTTTTTGCTGTTTTGAACCCCTCTGGAAACACAGAGGAGGAGTTGCCTTGGTGGAATGCAGGCTGGGAAAAGGCAAACATATAAATAAACAGAAGGAACTGGGACAAGAACAAGAGAGGCGTGGACAGTGGGCATAACAGAGCTTCAATAATGGATAAGGAATGAGAAAAAGCCTGGGAGGTTTTGATGGAGTAAACTTGGTCCCTCGTGTGTTTACATTTAATTATGAGATTACACTATTTTTCCACAGAATTCCTACCTCATGCAGGATGCACTTAATGAGCAGCTATTAAATATATTGCTTTGCCCTTATCATGCATGGCTCCAAGCCCTACTTGTTACAGACATTTCAAATACTTGTTCAAACATAGAATTATTCATTTTTTTCTGAGAATTTTGAAAGTCTGTCACTCTTAGCTTTTTAAGTGGGGTTGTATCAACAACACTACTTCTAGTGTTTTCTAAATTTTCAGTGCTTCAAGTCATAGTCTCAATATATCAATTTTTGTTGTGTATAATTACACATATGCATTAATATATATATATGATACAGTGTGAGCAACAGACTGATGTGTGTTACTGAAGGACAGAAAGCTGCTTTAATTTTCATTTTATATGGACAGAAAATTACGGAGGCCATGAAGAACTCCGGAAATGACTGGCAATAAAAGAAAGCAAAGCTATTCCTTACTAATTTTAACCATTGTGTTACATCACGTAGTTCTGCAGCAGATTAGTCATCACACTGAAAGGTTGATGAAAATAATAGTGAAAAGCACTTGGCAGACTTTGAACATCTATGAGGTAATCCAATAGAAGTGACAAATGACTCCTGGCATTTAAAGGTGAAATGGAAAAACTACAGCCAGAAAACCTGACATTTCTGACTCTTTTACGGTTGTTTTCTGTTGTTTTTTTTTTTCCCTAGGAATTTTTAAAAATTCCTGATTGCAGTATGTTGATAACAGTGCAGTTTCTAGGGGTCTGTTCAGAAATTAGGTAGAGTACAAGGATATCAGTTATAGTAAAGTAGTTCTGTGATTTTAATTATTTTTAGGTAGTGTAGTCTAGAGACTTCATGGGAGAAATAAGCAAGATAAAGTTCTTGCTGGAATGGCTAGGAATGTGATATTTGAGGGAAGGAAGCTGGCGATTCCTAAATCTCATCAGTGTATTGGGACAAACGTCTCCCTAGAAGTATATCATATCTGACAATAGTCTTTACGATTCCTTGAAGAAACTTACACTGATTTTTCAGCAGAGCTTTGCAACAGCATTTTGCAAGGCTGACATAAAATTATTGGCTCAAATAATTTTGAGCCATGTTGAGCATCATATAGCTAAGAAGAAAGGAGTAAAGAAGAGAGTTTGTACTTATTTTTTTTCTTTTAGAAATAAAATAGTTTCAACAGATAGGAGTAATAAATTTCTAGAAAATCACTGCTGTGTGTCCTAGGTAACTGCCTAGGACATTACCTGATTACATTACCTGATATGCTTTTATTGTTTCACATATGCAGCACCCACTTAGGTTTACCTGTTAGGACCTTCAATGGGGCTAAAAATTACAGGAAAAAATAAAACAAAGCGTATGAACAGTGAGGAAGTAGATGAAACTTGTACATGAATATAGTATTACTGGGCAGATTAAAATAATGTATCTCAAATTTTTTCAAAAATGTATGACTAGTATGTGTATAGTAACAGTAACAATCATTTTTAAGCAACCTGGCATAAAATGAGGATAAAGTTTATTTAACATTTTCATTGTGTGATGAAATGGCAATACAGGTATTTTTGTTAGGTTAGGTTTAATAACAAGATATAAATGTTAATGTTTATGAAGCAGAAAAGAATAGATGAGGGGCAAAAATTTATCTAAAATTTCTCTTTTTCAGTAAGATCCTAAGGCAAATGTAAATTGTATGCATTTTAATAAACAGGTGATTCAGTGCTTGATAATGTGATATGTTAATTTCTTGTTTGTACATATTAATCATGTCACATCAACAACTATTTACTTGACCATTTAGTATTCAAGGTGCTGTGCTGTTGGAGATGGTGATCAGTATGTTCAGCAAAGTTCCATGTGATTTTAGGGCTGCAGTTTCACAGTTGGTGTAAACCAGTTTAAATCTATTCTGCTACTGTCCTACCACTTTTCTACTCCAGGCAATGGGTTATAATGCCTTTCTTCTGCTGGCACCAACATTCAGGCAGCTGTGTAATTGGTTAGATCAAAAAGCTGATCTGCCTGAAAACTAATTAATTAATTTTTATAGTTTTCAGCTGAATAGAGTCAATCCATCTGATCCAGTGCAGGCATAAAAGAGGGGCCAAGGGCTTAGTGAAATAGGGAGAACTTTCCCTTTTGGTGGCAACATGGCCACGGATTGTGAAAGAAACTAGCTGTGAAACTGTGCCTGAATTGTGATCAACAGCATGTTCTACAGAGGATGGAGAAATAAAAAATGAACTAACAAGTTGTAAATGGGTACAGCATAATCAGTGGAAGTGTTGTAGGAAACTGAAAACTCTGTTTTGAAGTTAATGCACTGTATCAGGGAGTGAGGAGGGAGTATTTCTTCTCTGTGGGCCTACTCCAGTTTTCTTATGAGTCCATAGAAAAACCATGTTATATATAAGATGGGTCAGTTTTATGTTTGAGCATGAGTCAAATTGAATGGCTGAAAGAAAAATAGTAGTGACAAATTCACCAAGGGAAAAAATCTTCACTGAATATCCATAAACCAGGGAAATGATTAAATATAGTTATTTGAAACTTAATGTATTAACAAAATATTTCATGAATTTGGAATGTAGTATGCCTTGGTGTTTGACAAAAATACTTTAAAGTTTATTTTATTTGGTTACTAATGATCACAAAAGTTATACAGGATTACTACTTGATCAAATACATGCTATAATTCTCTTAAATTCTGATTTCTGATTCAAGTGTTTGGTTTTGATTTTCATTGATACTTGTTTTAAAATTAGTTCCTTGGGCATAATAGAAATACTTGTTGAGACAAATACACTATAGATGGTATCACAGTTAATTTCTTAATTGAATATAGCTTCATGGATGTAAGGAGATTATAGTATTTATTTATCCCAGAAAATTGCAGCCTGCTTCTAACCATCAGATTTCCAGGAACATTGGAGAGGGCAGTAAGGAGACAAGGTTACCACAGTGTTTTAAAAGATAAGGCATATATTTTTTTTAATATTGTATTTTCAGTATAGTTTTCACTATATTTTCAGTATAGCTGAGTAATTTGTTTTCCTGGAAAAGATTCTTGAAAGTAATAATTAGGGTTCTCTCTTTAGCTAGTTAGGTGAAGGTTAGTTATATCTTGCTGTCCAAGTCATCTGCCTTTTTTCCTCCAGTTGATCTTAATCCCACTTCCCAAGGATGCAGTATTCATCTAATTCAGATAGCCTTGCAGAATTAGATTTACAAAGTCCTCTCGCCTTCTAAGTTGCTTTTCTCACATTCATTCGACTCTCCCCTGCCAACTTAGCCTTCTGTCCTCCACCCATCCCTTTTTGATTCATTTCCCTCATGCCGTGTGCCTAAATATTGCCCAACCCATGTGGAAAGTCCTTAATTCTTGTCAAGACAGGGTCATGACTAGCCCACCCAGGAAGATCAGAACCATGGCTCTGAAACTGGGAACAAGGCTTGCCCACTTTATAGTATAAAAGCCATTATTCCCTCATGCTCATCCAGGCCTTTGGGTTAGCAGACAGTTGGAGCAGAGGCACAGAAGGCATGTGTTAGGAGAGATGGGATACACTGGGAAACAGCAACAGATTTATCAGGGACACACAGGGGACAATGCAAGGGGCCAGTGGGGTAGTGAGGCTGACTGTGAGACTGTACACAAGAGCAGTAAACTGATGTTACAGGTATGGGACAGGAAGGGTCAGTGGGTGAACTGTGCAGGGCAAAGAGGTCTTGGTGAGTTGGCCAGTATGTTTTCCCTTAGTTAAGTCTGGGCATTTGTAGGAGCTGAGGAAACAAGCTTGGCAGAGGACCAGCAGGCCACCTCCTCCAGCTTTCTTACCCCATGGGGGAGGCATGAATTAAAAATAATTACTGAGCAGACTAAGGCTATGCAGGGCTTAGTTGTGGAACAGGCCCACCCTCAGTTCTGTGATGCCTTTGGCCACCTCCATCCAAGTCTTTGATGAGTGTTGTCCTTGGTCCACTGAATTCTTTAACTGCACAGCCTAACAGTCCATTGACCAATCCACAGCCTGTAGGATACTTGGAGAATTTAAAAGGCTAGCAAATAATAAGAGAAACAAATCAAGTGCCTTGGGGATTTGAAAAACTGAAAACTGACCACACAAGAATTTTGAGGAAAGGCAACTTTTTGAGGATGGTATTGACAAGCAGCAGGACTTGAATAAATACTAGAAAACTCCATTAATCCCAGCTGTGCCTTCACTAGATGACAGTGGACATATGGTATGAATATAATTACCATCTGTAATACCAACCTCTATTTTGCATACCTGGATCTAGTTTCTGGGATCTTTGTAGAATCTGTTCCAGCCCAGCCTCGAGATATGCTTGAGACAAGCACAGTTCTCTAATAGCTGACATTTTTTTTAGTGCTCTCCAGGCAGCAGCCATTTCTGACTATTCTGCTACTCTATTTATCTGCTCTCAGGTAGCCAAAGTATGTTATGCATATGTTTCTTAGGCACATTTTACTAGACAACAACTTCTGTGGCTTATCCTCATCAGAGCCTGAAAATGTCCGCCACCAAGTACTATTGTTCACAGCACTTGATGGGCCTGATACTCTCAGAGATCTTTTCCAACCTTATTGATTCTGTGATTATGTCCCTTCCAGCCCAAACCATTCTGTCATCCTGTGACTTACAGTCAATTGCTAAACACCTGTTTTCTAGAGAAGAATGGTAAAAGGCAATGGTCATGCTGAAGAAGCTGTTGTGATTTGTTAACTTAAACGTCTTTGGATTACATCACACAGGCCAAACTTTGTGGCTACCTACATGTATGTTGGTTTACAGATATTTCTGTTTTTACCTGAGAGAAGGCATACAAAGTCTGGGAAACACTGAGTTTTATGTCCTCAGTAGTTTTCTTAGGTGGGTTTCAGTTCTGTGGGATGAGAAGTCTAATTTCTGAAGTCTGGTCATCACAGTGGGCTTTACACAGAGCTGCAAAGTTCTGGTTCAAAGGCAGTTACCTCGTTCCAATCAGGCTCTTGCTATTTATTCCTTTCCACAGTATTGTGTCCTGTGGTGTCTGGCCAAGTAGTGTAAGTTCCTGGACACCCTTGGAAGTCCTTAGCCTTTCTAATGATTGCCATGAAGTGTGGAATTAACTGGACCACCTGGCTCTAAATATTTGGCTCTCCTACATGGTATTTGTGACCTGGAATAATCAGAGAAGTAGCTTATTGGCTAGGAAGTGGCTAGCCTCAGTTTGCTGTCATTGTTATTCAACAGACTCCTTTACAGGCCTTAATTTTGGTCATCTTGTCTGTGCTTTGTGTGGAGGATGTTCATAGCAGTTTATTAGAAGTCTATTTCAAGAAACTTCTTAAGAGAATGATGCCATGTACACCAGAGATCTGGTTGTTTCCTCTCAGAGCTCACGATCTAATCCCCACAGTTCATAGGGAATTACTGCAGGGAATGAACAGCAGGAACCAAAGGATGACAGGGATGTACACAGGAACTGTACATTGTACAGATGTAAAGAAAGGCTAGGGAGAGGAGAGAGTGTTCACAGCTCTGCTCACAAGTAGAATACATGAAAGATGAATGTATCAAGGGAAAAATAAAATGCTTTCAGAGGAGCCTATAGAATAAATTTCCTTATTAATTAGGAGAAATCCTATTGCTTCAATCTACTCATGATAGAGGAAAAGTGAAAGCCACAGAGCACTTCTGAATGGACAAGGGCTGGATGAGGTGACCTTATAACTGCCAGCTGTAATATTTCAGAGCACACAATGCAGCAATACTGGTAGGAGCTGAATTCAGAAGAAGGTTCATTACAACTATTCATGGCTAGCTCATGCTCATCCCTGTTAAAAGTTGGAACAGAAGCACTTGTAGAGTGAAAGGGAGTGTGCTTGACCAATGTTTGTGGCATGCTCACTGAGAGTACCAAAAGAATGTTGCTCTCCTCCATTGCAGCTGTTTGTAGTGCGTTTGGGTTTTTTACTGCCTGATGTATTGAACTTCCCATTTCATTTATTTGGCTGTAAGGTGTGAAAAACATCTTAATTTGTATTTTAGGCATAATAGTTCTCCCAGTTCGACTTGGCAAATTGATTTCAGTCCCTTTAAGCTATGCTTCAAGATGGGAGCTAAGAACTGTAAAGTGCTTACTTTTTTTCAGAATTAGTTTTGTGACATGAATTTAATGTCTTCCATTCTTTGGCATTTGCCTGGAGCTTCTCTGTTTATATCATAGGATACACTGGTACTGTTTTAATTTCTGTCTGGAAAAGTAATTCTTGTTTCTTTTGACTGAAATGGAACTAATGGAAATTATTGCTTATAAAGTCATGCAATTACTAATTACTGGTGTAGATAATGGAACAGTGTGTCTCCAATTTTCAGGAGCTTGAGGTATAGTCATGCCGAACAGTAATAATACAGTTAAAGTAAGTAATACATTTGAAGCCTTTGTCTCTATTCATGACTTGGCTTGATTATCTTCAATAAGACACTTGCTAAGGCAATAGCACTGCAACGTCCAGGATTTTAATAATTTACTCTAAATCTTCATGCTATGTTTTTTAAGTAAACTGCAGTAAGAGAAAGTGCCTTAAAATTTCTATTTCCTTTATTTCACTAGGAATGCTATTTTAGTGTGAGTGCTGCAACTTTTAATATTTGCTTTCAGAAAGAGTATTATCTGACAAACCAAACTATTTAATATAGTTTGAGACACCATTTCTATGGACAAAAATTAAGATAAATTTATTTGGCTCCATTGTAAACAAATGGGCTTATTGCTCTACAAACTGTAGCAAGACATAAACTGACAGTACCATGTTTTTGACATCAGTAAATGCTGTCATAATGTTTTAGTCACATCCCTGAAAACTTGGGTTTCTGAAACATTGGCATTTAAATACAAAGCAAATGGTTTCTTTGAAATACAGTATATACTTTTGTGGATGACAGGTTGGAATTAAAATCTGTTGTTTCTGTGAAAGAGGACCTTCAGCCCCATAATTATCCAACTGTGATAATACAGTTTTAGTCTTTAGTCCAAATAAGAGCATTTGTACCCAGGTGTTTCCAGCGTACAACATGGTGCTAACTACAACAGGTTTAATCTAAAAGCACTGAAAAAGGAAAAAAATAAAAAGAGAGAGAAGATTTTAATCACCTTAACTTTGATTATGTTGTCAAGCCTTCTACGATGCAGTTGTCCAAATACAATAAAATTGTCCAAACAAAGCAGAATATTAAAGACAAATATTTAAATATAAATTAATAGCCAGAGACACTACTGCCAAACAGCAAATATAATTTATGTCCAAAATAAGTATGTACATACACAATATATGCCTGTGTATGTTTTGAACATAATTTTGCAACTCTACTGAATCTTGTCTACGATATTCTATTAACCAGTGATATATAGCCACAGGAATGGCTCTTTGTGTGAATTATGACTTTGTATGGCATTGTCTTATCCTCTTTATAACTATTGGTATTTTGGAGCTGTTTATGAGGGAGGTAGGAATGGTTTTCTGAAGGTTCTCAGCAATTTTAATTCATGTTAGACAAGTTGGCACAAAAGCATGTACAACCTCTGAGCTCAAATAGAAGTTTACACACTTCAAATATTGAAACAAAATATGTATGGAGACCTACCCAAGTAGATGAAGGGTAGACTTCAGCGACACATGCTATATGTACCAGAACATGAAAGAAATCCAGTGGTCAGTTACTGTTCTTCATTTTGGAAAAGTTACTTGACTAGTCCCTAAGAAAGAGCAAATTTATATTAAAGATGGATTTACTGCACCAAATGTTTTCAGGTGACAAGTGGCACTCATTTGTAGATGTAGTGGCTGAGATTGTTAAATATGTTTACTTGACATAAGAAGTGTTATAGAGAAGCATTAGTATGTCTCGACTGTTACCAATATATTTGTAATGCAATTGTGAAAGGAGAGGCTAATCAAATGTAATTTTTATCATATTGATGTTTTCTGGTGAGAGGAAAACATTCAACAAATGTGTAAATATTGTAATGGAAGGAAATGGGGAGAGGGTAACTTTTGATATTTGCCTCTGTGACAAATTTGAAGTAAATAAGGTGTTTAGAAACATGACAGCTCATGTGAAATCTGTCATGTTTGCTCAAAAACATTTTAATGAAATGTAATACTTCATTGTAAGACAAGCAGGAAAAGTCTTGTGATTTTCATTTGCATTTAAACACTAAACCATATTTTCTGTATTCTTAACTTTTCTAGTGTAATTTCTTATTCTTTGTCTGGTGGTACTTACCTGGAAAAGGTGTTGGTGGTTTATTATCATTATATTTAATGCATTCATGGTTTCAATGTTTTATAGTATTCTGTAAGAATTGGGGTTTTAAAAAACATAATATTTCCTTATAAGAGGTATCAGTGGAAGAATCTATTTCAGAAAATAAATTAAAGGATATGTCAGCTGTACCATTTCTTACAGCCACATTTAAAGATTTTTTTATAGGCTGTTGGAAATACAGAACTAAAATACATAAACAATTAATAAAATATGGAACATACCATGAATGCACATCAGTGAAACTCTGTAAAATGTTAGAATGAATTATTTTTTTGCAACTTGGTGTGACTTTTGCTTTGGAAATCATGCATCACTTTTCTAGTTTTGACTGAAATAAGGACCACCCTGAAGCCAAGCTTAATTGAAATAAATCCCTTCGGAGGCTCTGTTGGTCACTTTATTGTAAATTTGGCAGCTAAAAAAACATAACAAAATATGCAAATTAAAGAAGAAATAAATTTTACATTAAGACAAACTTTTAATTTGGGGTATTGAATTAATTAATCATTGACAACTGATTCTTTGAGGAGACAGAAAACTACTTTAAAATAGTTCTGAAAAATTGGCAGGGGATGTGGTACTAGAAGGTGCAGGGTTTCTCCACACCAAATTTCAGTAGTTTTTTCCATAACGAAACACTTCTGGAGAGACAAATACTGTTAGTAGCATAAACCCATTAATATTTACCAACAAGCATGACTCTCTTCATCTGTTCCTTGTGTTGATAAAGGAGAGGCTCTATGAATAATTATCTTGTAGGGAAAAAAATTATCTCTGTATGTTTACTGTCCTCTGTTCAGAAGAGTTTTGAAATCTGAGCCAATCACTGTCAGGCAGTCTTTAGATTATCACTTGATACGGAGTGTGATGTTAATCTCTGTTGGATGCCTTTATAACCAATAACTGGAGTTTGCAAAAATATTATTAAAAGTATGACATCACTCTGAATAAATGTCATGGAGATGTTGGTAATAAATCATTCCAACTTTTGTATCAGTTTATCACTGTGAGAGAAGTGTTCTTTAGTTGCTGCTACATACTGTTGTTCCATGAAAAAGAAGCAAACTGTGAAAGCATTAAATGTTAATAGGAAAGTATTTTTAAAATGAACTTTACATTTTGTTTCCTTGTGTCAGCACAATTTGGTCTAAATCTAAATCTAAATCTAGATCTAAATATATTTTACTGATCATATATGCATTTTGTATTTTTTTTGTCATGCCAAGGAGATGAAACAAGGTTATCCCTTGTCTTTGCTGCTCACAAAGCAGTAATGTAGCAGGAAACTTGAAAGCATGCATGAAAATGAGAAAAAACACTCAGTTTAGGTGTTTGGATCTTGTTTGGATCCTCAGAAATGTCCAGAGGATGCAGAAATTCTTGTTCTTCGTTGCTCAGTAGCAAGAGAACATACTGTACCCAGGCTGCTTTCAGCTTGCAATGTGGACTTACTGTAGTTTCTTATTCCTTCCCTTGCTCATCTTTCAAAAGTGTATCACAGACAGCATTCTTACCTGTTGTTTGACAGTTCGTAGTTAGAATCATTTCCCTTTGATAGTGCACCAAACCCTTTCCAAGAACACGTAAAATATTTAAATGGATGTTCCATGTAGAAGTACTTAAGGTAGATATTTCAGAGTCCTTTCAGTGTTTTTTGGCTCTGCCTGGATGCTGTGTTTTTCTGCTATGTGCTTTGTCATATTTTGCACGGCACTATTTTTAATGGCAATGTGCACCTGCACATTTGCTTACTTGTAAAGTGAAAGTTTTGCTTCCATTTTTGATCTGTCTCCCACATGGTCACCAAGGCAAAACCAGGTTCTGTACATGATTACTCCTATTAACTATTAAAAGGATTTAGTAGTTCAAGAAGTAATACAGTAAGTATTAAGTAAGAAGAAATACAGTTGGAAGAAACAAAGACAGTTGTATTTTGCGTGTTGTCATGTACACATCTGAAATAACTGCATTATAAATATTTTTTTAATGAAATACCTCTTGAAGTGCCAGACATGGTAGAATGGTCCTAGGAACAGGCTGCTGGAACAGATACAGTCCTGGTCAGTGTGGTAATGGTCCTGGGTGTGAAGAGTGATAACTGTTAAGGTTCTAGGCCTACAACGTGACAAGTTGCTGCCTACTTGTCAGAGACAGACAGACACTGGTGGCCAGCTTTGCAATGTCCCTAAGAGACGGATATGGCCCAGTTTAGGAATTTGAATTATAAAATGTCCTTATGTTCTCTGATTAATACTTTCAGTACCGGAACCTTTTGAAGCAAACCCTCCTGTTTACTCTAATGGCTTCCCATTCAAGTATAGGATTATCTAATTCCAAATCACCTCACAGAAAGAAATCACAACTGCACTCGATCAGACATTGCTCTGGAGGAAGGTGTAATGTAAGGAGGTTGTACTGCTAGGGAGAGGTGATTGTGAGAATAATTCATCTCCTGAGACGTGGTAAAGAGTATGCTGAGATAACAGGCATTTTACAACCTACTGTTACAACAGCTTGCAGTCATAATTTTTGTGATACTTCATGGCCTTAAAAAATGGCAAAATTAAACTCTTAACCATATTCTTGCCTTCTTTTTGTACTTTAAAAGCAAAGAGATACACATAGTGATATATTCAAATTACTTCTAAGAACAACTTCAACCCCATCAGTTAAAATGAAATAACAACCATAACTCATGTCTATTTTTAATGTGTAAGAGCATGAGAACTGGAAATTATTTATTCTTATGTATAAACTTATGTTTGGGAAAAAAGACTTATACTGGAGTGATTTAAAAATTATTACGATGTTTATGTTCACTGAAATTACAGGAGCATTTTGAGGCAAGTCATTAGTTTTTAGAATTTGTAGTCAGTTCATCCCTGGAGTGCTCTGCATATGTCACTTTTTATTCTGGTGACAAAATCTTATTTGGTAGTTTATGTCAGCAATAAGTTAAGTTCCTGTCTGTTTGCACTGCACTGAGTGGTAGCTGTTGTCCAGATAAACCCAGCAAAGGTATGAGTGTGAGCTCTGCTCCTTAGCCATCTTAAAACTGGAAGTCAGTTTACTTGCCATCCCTACAGTTCCACTAGAAATTTAATGTATTAAAATGTAGACTTAGAAATAAAACTTAATTCAATGGATTTACCATTTGGACTCAGGGATCTCAGAGGAGTTTCTCTAAATGATTCCATGATTCTATGAATCCTTTTGTTACCAGCTTCTTAAGGATGAGCCTACTTCATTGCCAAAAGCAAGGCAGTGAGACTAGTCAGATCAAGTAAATATTAAAATATCATCTTGCCACAGTTCAGATGAGTAAAAACTGCCATTGAGGCAGACAAAGGTTCTCAGGGGAAGAGTACAACCCAAGAAATGGTGAGGAAGCCTGAAGCATTTCTGTGCATTGCATCACGTAGCATAGAGTCTCCTTCAGCTCCAGGCTTCTAATTCAGCTGGGCTCCCTGAGTTTGGACTTGCGTGACCAAACCAGGAAGAATGCAACTATATTTTACTGAGGTAGAACATAAAACCAGAGGGTTTATACTAATATGTAAAGAGAATTAGATGAAAAATGTTCTATACCTCCATGCTTAGCTACCTGCACTTGTGACTCTGAGCACCGGAAGCGTCACAGCTTCTGTTCATTTCGTTCTATTTTAAAACTTCACCTCGACAGACTATTTTTATATTCCACTGTTTTTTTGATAAAGTGAACGAAATCACAGACTAAGAAATACTGATTTTAAAAAGTCATTAAACATTGGATCCATGTCAGTTGGATCTGCATTAGTTTATTAGATTATCTTCCATTAGCATTGGGAAGTGATTACGTGAACAATCCCATTATTTATTATTTCTGCATCTTTAAAATGCTGACTAGCCTGCAATCTGCCTTCTTAGGAATCCTAATTATACAGTAATTCAGTGTTTATAACATGTTTTCAATTTGCACTACATATTCTACTGTCAGAAAAATATGACATTTGGTTTAATGGAAATATTTAAATCACAACAGCAAGCTACTGCACTGGAACTCTGGCTTTTGGAGACAAGGATGAGTTGGTGAAATTGTTTTCTCATAAATGGGACATTCAGAAGAATTCCCAATTGATTTCCATAACAGATGAGTTAAGTCAATGTGGAGAGCATCTGAAATTCCATTGTATTTTAGCAGCATTTGTAAAGTGGAAGCAGCATCTAAAATGCTGATGAACAGTGTTCAAATACTGATCTAAATCAACATTTTGATTTATTCATTCATAAATTAAATATATCTGTGTACCTCAGAATTTATCGGAACTATTTTGCCATTTTAACATATGTGTTTTTCAAATATGTGCTACCAGATCAATTTTGGGAGTATTTTTTACAAGGCTAATTTTTGCTCACACTAATTTTGGAAATACCTAAAGAATTCCTATTGTTTTGTATTGCAAACGAGTCTGGTTTTTATAATGGTGTATGGTTTCTTACAAACCTCATGATAGCTAATAAATTAGCACGGGTAGCAACAGCATGCAATATTGGCAGTGTCATTAAAACAAGGCCTTAAAAATAGGTATCTGTAAACAAGGGCCAGGCTTGACTACTCTCCCCAAATCCCATCAGTTACTGTCACTACTGAAAACAGAACAGTGGGCTGGATGGACCTTTCCCTCACCCACTGAGGCATTTATTTCCTTATGGTCTTACGGTGTTATCTGCTCACTTTTTTTGCTACAAATAAACTGTGCCGTGTATTTTACTTCATATATAGACAAATATAATTGTAATTCGAGATGCTGCTTGAGTGGACTTGCAATATCAGAGAATTTGCATATGAAATGTCAGAAAGTGATCGATTAGCTTTGATTTTTTATTACAAATAAGGTATCTTCTTGAATCTGCAGCTTTTTGTGTGAATTTTCCCACTTAATTAAATTTACTCACACTCTTCACATGCTCTTCTTGTACATAGTGATGCTGACTCTGTAACTCTTCAGAAATTGCCAGTGAATTTGCTGGTTTAAACCTACTACAGAAGCTAGACAAAGCTCCTTTCTGAACTTAGGACATACTTTCCATCCCATGTTTATTGTACAGCAATGCAAAATGCTACATTGCTGCCATGTGAAGTATTACCACTTGTTTTGCTATTACCTAGCCAGGAAACTATGTGGTAGATTGCTGTTGTACAACATTGGGAGACTCCAGCCAAAATTCTCAGAACCCATACTTTGTGGATCTGACAATAGTGATTTTCCTTAGGACATTCAGTCATTTCCTCATTACTCCATGTAAAGAGCTCATCATCTCAACTGGTAGTTAGTTCTGGTGGGGGGGTAACGCTGTCTCAGAGGCAACATTTACTTTGCCGGTTTTTACCTCTGAGATTTCCACAATTGGCAATTGTGTGGTGAGAGGGACAATGGAAATTCTCTGATGGACAAACAGGTATCTCTATCTAAATTTTTATTTTCATACTGTGTATTCCTTTCTTTCTCTGACGTTTTACTCTTTGCAGTTAATTTCACAGTCTTGAAGTCCCTGCCATGAAAACTTCCCTCTGCCAGGTTTTACTTCCTGACAGTATTCAGATAAATACATTTAAAATACTACACCTGTAAAAAACCAAACAAACTCACTCAAATTGTATATTTGTGGTAGCCTCATTAGTCCCATTTTCATCTGATTTTCTAATAGCCATTTATTTCCAAATTTGTTTTCTTCAAATCTCTTAAAACATCATAAATTTACTTTACACCGATGATGTGACAGGCTGTGATGTGACAGTTCAAAGACTCGCTGATAGTTCACAGATCCAAATAATTTATCTGATTGGAGCTTAAATCTATGAACTTTTCACATCTGAAACGTCCTTTTCTTGCAAAAACATCACACACCAAGTTTTTTTGTCATGTTAAATTTAGTATCAATATGAAGAAAGGAAGGGAGAGAGCTGAACTGAAGCTACAATGAAAACCAAGAGTTCACAACACCATGATAAAATATTTCTAGAAATACTGTCTTCTTTCAGTGGACGTTTTAAGACTTTTCTCTAGTTTCTACCTTTTTCAAGTAGTAAATAGGAATTATATCCACTGAAAAGAGGCTTCTGGCAGTCCATTTAATATTATGGGGGATAGTCAATTTATTGTCATCCTTTTTAGGACATTATCAAATTCATTTTCTGAAAAAATTCTTTATGGAATGTCTAAGAAGCTCAGAAGTCTCTAAATCAGGAAGCTAATTCAGATGATTCTGTGTGAAGCTTTCAATGTCATAATGCTAAATCCAGGGACAGGATTTAAACAATTTTTTAAACACTGTAGAAAGCTTCGCATAGAAAGGATTTGAACCCTATTTACAGTTCCAGACTCAGTGAACTCCAGTTCAGTTTCTAGATGTAGTCAAAGCAGATGGGGAAGTCCTGTCCCTACCCCAAGAGGTAATGAGAATCCACACTCATGATATCCAACAGGAAGCTCTTCGCTGCTAATGCCACTTTCTTCCCAAGGCAATAAAGAAATAGTACGTCGTTTTCAAATACAGTATCTATCTCTCCAGGCTGCCCTCACACACAAAAGTTCTAATTTCAGGTGTCTCATCAGAATCAATACCAAGGTATGTCCCCTAATGCAGTGCTTTTGAAATTAGAAGGCCATATTCAGTTTCCCCATGAAAACGTGTGGAACTGCATCCCTTTAGGAAAGTGCTGATTTGGATTTCATCAGACCTGTAAACTGGTAATGTTCATCACATGCAGTTCTTAACTTGTGCCTACAAAAGCAGGGGGTTAATAGTGACCAAGCTCCAGGTTTGATTTGCCTGTCTGCATCTCCTTTCAAGTTTCTCTGAAGTTTGGTTCTTTACTTTGCTGCTTGTCTAAACTTTTAAGTGTTTTTGAAGCCAGCCACTGTTTAACAATTGCCACATTTCCTCCCACAGCCAGTTATGTTTCACTTGTGGTTTAACTAATCCATAAGACGTCATTGTTTACTATGAGTTTGTCAAAGCATTAGTATTTGACTTACTAATATCTTTGAGAAACAAAGAAAATCTCATTAATTTCCAAAACCGAGTGCTACTGCCATAGAAACTCCCTAAATGCTGGTAGATTCTCTATGGCAGGGGACTATGAAAAGAAAAGGAATGAGAAAGGGAAATATTGTTCTGGAATGCGATCTCATACTGCATCACTGCTGTGGTATACCATGAGAGAGAAACACAGCTAAAATACAAACAGAGAAAGGGATTTTTTTTTTTTTTTTTTTTTTGAGAACTTTTGGTCACAATAAATTTGGGTTTGGAACTAAAAAAAAGAGAGGTGGAAAGAGAAGACATGCATGCCTAATACTGAAGTAGAACTTGTTTGTGTGTAACATATTGGAGAAATTGTTTGAGAACAGTTCATTCTAGTGAAAATATTACTTTTGTAATGCTGCCAAGATCAGTGTTTTCTCATTCATGAATCAGAGTTCTTTGCTCATTTGTGGTTGCTTTCTTCTCATCCTCTTTCCTTGCCTACTGTCCTTTTACAGCAAAAAGCCATCCACAGTTGCCTAGCTAAGCACTTGCTCAAGTATCAGTGGTGAGGGTTCTACAGAACTAGTCAGCTAGGCCTGGTGTGCTCTTCTTATTTGTGTAGTCCACACAACTCTTCAGTTTTGTGAGGATACGCTCTGGTTCTTTTGCAGTTACTTAGTTCTACTGCAGAAGAACTTGTCTGTCTTCTGGTAAGAAGTGTGGAAAAGGTGTTGAAAGGCTGGGCCTTGCCACAGATGTGGGCGGTCCAGCACAAGCAAAAGCACAGTGTGGGCTTTAATTCCTGCCACCAGCTGCAAATTACGTGTGGGATGGAAGACCAAGTGAATGTGTGCTTTAAAATCTGGAGGTGCTGGGCAAGAATATGGAGGTAACACAGGTGTAGGTGTCTCCCCATTAGAAGCTGTTATGTAATGACTAGATATCATTTGGATTATGAAAATATTGGTCTGTCACTACAGCTATGCAGGGGTTACTTTTCTGAGATGGATTTACTGGTTCTACCTAATTCTGTTCATATGAAACCTGAAGAGGCCTGACAATTACATAGCTGTGGATGTTCTGTGCAGGAGAATATTGGCCATTTCATTATAACAAATCCAAGTAAAACAAAATGATAGCTGGGGAAGGAGGGAGGGAGGTAGGGGAAAGGAAGGCATTATTCCTTACCACAAAACGTTCCTCTTTTTCTCTTCCTCCCCTAAGCAAATTAACAGAGTAGGTTCTTTATGCATGCAGGCCTGTGCAGGAAAGTTACTGAAGAACTGACACAGAAGGAAATCATACAAGATACTGTACCTGGTTCCAGTAAAATTTGAGTGTGTGGGTGGCAGGGAGCTTAGTTCCATGTGCTTTCCACCCCTGAGGCAGCTCCACAACTTCCTGTTGTGGAGGTTTCTCCTCTTTCCTATGTGGCTTTGTGCAGTAGGCTTGCCTTTCCCTTGGTTGACGTTATTTGCAGCCTGTGTACATTAAGTAGCCTTGTGCAGTTTGCTCATCCAAAAAAGGCTGCATATAAATTTGCCTTATGAACTCTGTAGGGTGGCGTTATGAAGAATTATCTCAACTAAGAATAATTTTTCATTAGTTAAATAGGAGATGACATAGTCCCTGACTTTTCAATATGTCCCATTCGGGAATCAGGACCAAAGACAATGTTATTTTAGTTCTTTTTGGAATATATTTACTCACTCCCAATGTGTTCTGTTCTTCTTAAAATGACATGTGTTTACTCAGAAAGGAGTATACCAATCACTAAAATGGTATATTTTCTGCTTTTATGTGAAGTGGGTTTTGGCAGCCTGAAAGAAAATTTTGAGACTAAAATCTGATCTCACAGTCTAAGTAATAGGTCCTGGCTTTAATGATTTACAAGCAGAATTACATACCTAGTCCTTTTGCTTCTGAGTTTTTAAACTAAGTGTCATCATGAGGGCAAGCTATATCTTGCTGAAACATAGACAAGTGTGACTGAACTGTTCAATTTATACCTTTTTTTTTTTTAATCCTCTTGATTTATTGAGGGAGAAGACAGCAGAATGAATGAAAGTGTAGTCCAGAGCCAACACTTTCATCTTTAGTATGGATCAGATCTGGATAGCAAGATGACTGTTTTGAATGACTGTCAGGGAGTAGCAAAGGCAATTAAGTAGCTCAGTGTAATACACATGTAAGTAATTTTTTTAGTGATTGGAAGCCTTAAGTGTTTTGACCACTAACATGGAGAGGTGCAAAAGCCTGTTTGATGACATAGGATGTGGATAAAGAGGATGAGGGGTTACAACATTTTATATATATTTATCTTTATCTGTCAGTCATCGTCAACAAGCATTCAGATTCTCTTGACACAGCAGTATTAAAGTTGTTTCAGCTTCAGTAACGAGTTTGTTCTACATTTCAAGGGATTTAGCTAAAAATTAATAATGAAAACATAATACATATTTCCATTTACCATTTTAGTCTAACTAATACAGGTCAAACAGCTTTGTATTTTATTGCCTTGAATATGTAGAGTATATTACGGTGGGATATTTCATGGTTAAGGCAAACTAATGTTTTTCAAATTGAAGGCAATCACAACAAATTTTTATAATATAAGTAGCATCAATAACTCTTGAATAGGCACAGATGTCAGTTGCTTCATTTACCAGATAGTTTAGCCAGGATCTCACGTTAAATAACAATTTGGCTGACTTTGAGGAAACTATTTCATAAGTCTAAAGAACAAGTGTACAGTCTTCCTGGGCAGACTATAGATACGATTTGAATGTGTAAACAATATGGATTATATATTCTTCTACCGTTTATTTTACTAGCAGATTTTTCACTTGCTGTCTAACTGGAATCCCAGTTTAAATACAGAATAATAAAAATATCAACCTCTGGTTTAATGGTGATGCTAACTGTAAGCTACTAAGTCGATTTTTTAGCCCATTAAGCTTTTATATAGTTTTAAAAGGCTTTATACTAAATACTTTGGAAAGAATGAGAAAGTTTACAGATTTTGATCCTCTGTGCAGATCTGCTTGAGCATTTTGTGTAGTCACAAAATAGAGTGCATTTGGTTGGTCCAAGTACCAGGCACATGAGTCCCAACTGGCCAATATGTGTGGGACTGTGGGTCTTTCATCTACATACCTCATTCCTGGCCACTCTTCTTTCCCTTTATCCAATCCTCAGTGAGCTGCTGCACACACATTAATTGCCCTGAGCAGACAAGTAGTCTTTTCTGTTTCTACCATAAATGCCACTCAATGAACCAGCCACTAGGTCATGCTCAAGTGCAATGGAATCTTGTTTTTCCCTCCCAAACATCTAGCATCAACTCCACCCTGACTTCAGATTCTGTGAGGCCAATGAAGTTCTTTCACAAATACTCTTATTGTGGTTGGTGTAAAGAAAATGTTTGTAGATCGAAATATATTAAAGCTATAAACATTTACAGGAGCAGGATGTAGAGGTAATTGTTGAATTTATCTCTTTTTTCCCCCTAAAACTTCTCTCATATTTTTAAAATTGCTTATTTTATCACTGTAGAATTAAACAATGCTGTAACAGGCCTTCTAAGATTCAGCCTTTCTGAAACCACCTAAGGGATTGTATCACCAATATTTTCTCCTTCATGAGGACAACAGCAATTGAAATATAAAATTCTTTGTCTTTCTTCATATGCTTTCATCAAAAGATCATTATCTATCTTCAAACTTTGTTTAATTAAATATTTTTTTAAGAAGTGTATTTAAGAGAAAAATTAAATAATAATGAAGAGTGTTGTCCATGCAAACAGGTTAAAATGTTCATCTTCCCACTTTTAGTGTGAACACAGGTTTTAATTGGAAAAAAAAAATCAAGAAAATAAGTTACTAAAATGCTGCAAAACAAATAGCAGAAGCTTCTGGGAGATCTTCATGCAGAAGAAATTGTGGATTTTTTTGGGTACACTTTTTGAGTCACTACCATGAAAAGATGGAGAAGATCATCAGACATAAAGCCCTTAACTTCATGTGTAGTTTTTTAGCTTTTTCTACAGTCCTTACGAAAACTAGAGAAGAGTAATTTGCTTTTACATAAGACTCTTTCTGATAGAAAACTGTTAAATTAGCATAATGATGCCTTAGCATTTTAAGCTTGTTTGAAGTCTGTTGCACATCTGAAATGACTAAGAATCATTGGCTTGAACAGACATTACCTAACCCTGCAAAGTCTGTGTTTGTGGAATTTGATGAATATATGGAGAAATACATTGAGTGCAGCACTCTTTCCACTGGCTTAATCAGTCCTATGGAATTACCTCACCTTGATGGTTCTTCCTCTAGCAGCTTCCCTTTGAGAAATTTCCTTGCCTTCAGGCAATAGATCAATTGCAACAGTACCAATCTCTTCCAGTGACTGCTGCCTCACTTTGTAGCTTGTACCACTCATTTTTGTGGCGTGTTTACACTATGTGACTTGGGATGCAGTCTTGGGCACAGTGGAAAAGCTGCAAAGCCAGTTGAACTGATGTTCTTTGTTTAAGGCATGGTACAGAACTCTAAACAAGTTGTGGAAGAGGGAGCCAAGAAACAAGGACTATCTAGCAAATGAGATATAAAGCTTGGATTGGAATTTAAGTCTGCTGCATCGTGACTTTAGGTTCTTTTTACTGTATCATGCTTTTTTTCTGAGTTCTGGCTATCTTTATCAAGCCATGTTATTGACATGCAGCTCCTGGGCCAATACATTGCAGAGTATCTCGAACTGAACCAAAGTACATTAGAAAGCAAGGTGAGAAAACTGTTAGGTAAAATGGTGAGTTTGTCATATTTTTTATATAGGTTGTGGAAAATGAAGCTTGTTGTTGGTATTTATGTTCCAAAAATTCCATAAAGGCCCTGCTGGTTGCTAGGAATCAATGTGGAATGAATGTTTGTCTGACTGACAATATTTGGTTGAGGAATGGCTGCACAGAGTTGCTACTCATAGGGACATTTTACTGCTCTGTATTGGAGGCTGTAGGAAAGGACTTCAAGAACATTTGAAACTCACCCATTGAGGATGCTAGACACAGGACTACTGGGAAGGTGATGCTGAGGAAAAGATCCAAGTGCTTAAAAGCCAGCAGCTTCTGAGATGGAGGATTAAACTGAGACCTGCAATAAAACTTATTGCCTGAGAGTTTTAAAAGATGTGCTATGACATTAATTTAGTCATTACTTCTTAGCTGTGAATAATAACCAAAAGTTTATGAAATAACTCCAAAGTGACACACTGTGTCTGGAGACTGTCTTGAAAGAAGGTACAGAATAACTTCAAAACTCTTAAACCCAGCAAATATTCCATAGGCATTCTTTCTATTCTGAATTACACTGATACAATTCTGCTCAAGTTGGGATCAGGTTGAATCAAAATTTTGCCTGTGTTTTAAGTTTAATCATAGTTTTATCTAGGATCTCAAACTGGAGTAGTGTGTAAGTGTGTAAGTGCCCATCTCTCTGAACCTACTAGAAATGGAGCTTTGCTTGTACATTTAGACCAGATGCAGTTATTAGGGTTAAGTGAGATGAATGTCATTCATAATGCAATAACACATTTGTAATGGCTATGAAAGGCTTGTTGTTATCACTTATTGGATTACAGTAGACTTAATGTGCTTTTTCACATCCTAGCAGCATCAACATTAATTATGTTAATTTTTGCATTCAGTGCTCTCAAGCAACATGAATAGGTTCTCTAGAAACAGCAGATGTGTAGAGGTAAATCTTTTCACCACCTTACAAGTACAACAGGGTCCTCTAAATGCTTTGGCAGTGAACATGAAAGAAAAAAAAATAGCTGATCCTGAAAATACCATTACCATTATTTATTTTGAAATTGACACTACACAGTTTTCAGGCTAACACCCAGATTTAGCTGTGTATCTGAGATAATCCAACACATACACAAATCAGCCTAAAATGTCTTCTCGTTCATCTCTGTTATATCCATTTAATTTCTTGAAAAGGTGAAGAAAACATAGATCGAGAAAAAGAAATCAACTAAGGAATTTTGTTTATTATGATTGGACAGCTGCAGTTGGTCCACTAAGGATCACTTTATGTTTTATTTTGATTAATGAGATCCCAGTCTGCCAACCATAATTTGTACAATGCTGCTATTGCAGATGAAAATAGATGACCTTTTGCAGTTGACAGTGGTACTAATTAAGGTGTCATTGCTGGGCAAGATTTTCCATCTGTGACATAATCAGTAATGCTTTTTTGTTTTTATTTCTGCATATTGGTATGTTGCCAATTTAATCAGCTACTCTTTGCTGAGAGTTGTAGTGTCCCCCATTAACATGAGTGAGGTTTAATTCTAATCATATATTCAGTTAATCGCATATTTAGTAAATGTTGATGAATAATTTGTACAGGCATTCAAAATAACAATTTTGCTGAATCAGGGTTAAAATTTAATTTTTCACCACCTGACTTAGTTGGGGAATGAATATTTGTCCAAACAGTATTTGTTTCTATTTTATTAGGAAAATAAGGGTTCTCTTTTTTTTTCAAATTTCCATCTTCATATTCTTGGATCTGCAGTCTTTGCCCATGTGGCCATGTACCTTTCCTAGCCTTTGCACTGTCTTTTCATTCTGTAGGAAGTCATGGACATCTTACTAGTCTTCAGTTTGTTTCTCATTTTATGCCTGTTTTTCCATCTCAGAAGAGAGATACAGAACAAAATTATACAATCCTGCCAAAATCATGGCTACTGAACACAGTGATTGCTTTTTTGCCTGTAGTTCTACCACTGAGTTTAAGTATGAAAGAGAAAAGCAGAATGCCATTCTATAGCCATCATGTAGATTATGTCATGTCTCTGGATTATGCAAATTTATCTTGTACTAGGGAATACTTTCACTCGAATGAATGCCCATACATCTACTGAATTAAAGAAAAAAGCAAGCAATACACTACTAGGTTTCAAATAAGAAAGTAATATACTGGGCTTAATTTACAAAGGCCATATCTGCTGTTCTAGCACCTCTTACCCTTTTCTGACTTTCTCCAAATAACAGGAGCATGTGAGACAGAATTGTTTCAATGCCCATTTTTTCTTTATGAAACAAATCTGAGCAGAAAAAAGAGCAGCACCTAGCCTCTCATGAAGGAGAAACAGGTAGCAGCTTGAAGGGTTCAGGTTCTGGAGTTTGCCTGGATGGGGTTCAGGTTTATTAATTTTTAGGCCATGCTCCAGAAAGCCATTTAAACATACATTGAGCATATGAAAAGTAATTGTTTTGGGGGAAAACAGGACAGTAGGATATGATAGGCATGGTGTGAGACACTCTAATGGGCTTTACTAATTGTCAGTTCTAAGGTAATATTCTGTTGCTATAAAACAATGGTTTATAAAAAAGGCTCTAAAACATTTACATAACAGAGGTTTAGCATTGATGCAATTCTATATCCAGGCCAATTGAGAGACAAAGCAACAATACTCTCCGAAATCAAAAGTTTCTGGATTGCTGCACTACCCTATAGTATTTCTCTAGGAAGTATACTTAAAAATATCTGGTTTTATGGTATCAGTAAAGCCCAATCATTTGACTTTTAATCCACTACTGAATTTCGTGGAAGTTTTGCTTTTTTTAATGGCAAATGTTTACTGTTTCATCAATAATGATTTCTTTTAAACTTAATTTTGAAATACTTCTCAGTTTGTTTATTTTTTAAGTTCCTGAGTTTAGCAAAATGCACACTAAGAACTGGGAGTTTTGTATCACTGAACACAGAGAAAAGTAATAACATTTTAAATTGTTATTTAAAAGAATAATAGCACGGGCTTCTGCTTCTATGTATAGGATGCTAATTTTTTTCAAACTGCTAGACATATTCTTTACCTGAGATATTTCCAAACAAATATAAAACAGGGATGCATGTATTGGTGAATGAAACAGGAAAGAAACACATGACTTGCAAATCCCATAATACTTTTATTTCTAGAATTTCATGCATCAGGCACTGGACTACATGGATTTCAACAGTGGATTTCAACCAAAGGGATCAAAGTTCAGAATTTAAACTACTACTTACTCCTGCTTTAATATTTCCTGTAGAAATGCCCAAGGTCCTCTTTTCAGCACTGGCCAAGGCTATTTAGTGAGGCACCAACTTAGGGGTGTGAGTAGCTCCACTGGTGTCACTAAAGTCAAGCTTATGTTTGCTTCCTTAAGAGAACATGCTTCTAAGGCAATGCTGGTGTACTTGGATTTGGAATTTGGACAGTTTAAATGTAGCCTGGTTTTGAGGTACATTTGTACTATGAGACAGCCTGTTTCAGTACAACTGTTTAAAGGTACAGCTTGTACACATGGCTTACCCTTATATCCCTGTTTCAGGGATAACTGAAATGTTATATATAAATAACACTGTCACTGTTGTCTCTGCAGAACTGCAGTGTAATGTAATTTTGCAAAGAAAAATACTGACATGAGGAAGTCTATTTTTATTTGCCACGTGATTACAATCCTTCAGGTTCTGGGACAACGTATTTCGCATCTCACTTCTACTTACTTTGTGAGATTATTTGCTGTGATGCAAAAAACCCAGAGCTGACACAGCAATTTAAAATCAGTAAAGTGATAGCAGTTTTACAACAAATATCTGGGTCTAGGTTGCCAAAAAAGCACATAACCAAGAGACACCATGTGGTGGTGAGATTTTCAGCAGAGAGGGAAAGGCAGCTGCAGCTGGCAGCCTGCCAGGATGCTCACTTCAAAGTACTGCATCTGTCCTTGCAGACTGCTGTCCTTGGTTGCAGCAATTGCAGGGAGCATGACAGACACAGTAATCTATTTTAAGTTTATGGTCACATTTGTGCAACCCATCAGTTTTCAGAAGTGGCTGTGATTAAATAGACCAGGCCCTGCCTTTCTTTAGATGTTTGTGCAGTGCATTGCAATTAATTTCAGTAGGGTTGTGAGGCAAGACCTGTGACATAACACAAAAAATATTCACATTACAGACTTCCTTGCTTTTTCTTAGGAACATGCTGATTTCCTCCAGTCTTTTACTTTAAGTCTACTTGTGTCATTGAATTTTTGTGTTTTTTGAGTTTTGATGAAAGTATTTTGCAGTCTTCAGCTCTGTATCAAACTACTGGGGAAAAAAAGGAGATGTCTGGATCTATGCCTCAGCAATCTAAAACAATTATTTCATGCCATCACTGAATACAATCTTTAGCACTCAACCTGCATATTGACTGCTTTGAACAAGAACTCTGATTTTTTTTGCACATAATTTTGAAGTGGGATCTGGTCAAAAACAGCATTTAAGAAGGAAGGCATGCTAGCTGTGATTAAAAGGGCAATGGAAGTGAAATAACATGTCAATAAGGCACTGTTTACCAGAAATAATGTGTCATATATTGTACTGTTTCTGTGTGGGGAAAAAAAAATCTTAAGATTGACCACAGTAATTTTTCATAAGTTTAGTTGGAAACAAGGGGATGAATTATCCATTATCAAGAGGTTGATTGGGTTTTTTGGCTTTCAAGCAACACTATGGTGATCTCTTCCTTTTCCTCTCTAATTATACCAGTATTAAATGTTGATTCTGTGCTGTCTTGATGCTGTCCCAGGTGTTGTAGTTGAAAAGCTGTGGTGTATCATGACAGGTTATTTCTTCATTGTGATTGTCCAAACAGGTTCCTTTCATCCAAATAAAGTAGTACTGACTGCCACCAAGCATTCACAACAGGAGTTGTGAAAACTAAGTTAGATCCAGTGAAGCAACTCAAAGAAATTAAAAAAGAGGTTAAAGATACCTAGAGGGACTGAAATTCAGGTACTGGATTTGAGCACTGTATGCTTCCCCTTTTGGGACCACATCTCTCAGCCAGCAAAACACTGAGGACAACACTGGTTGGTGGTCATCAGAAAAAACCCAAAAGCCTTTTAATGGACCCCTACCAACAACCCAGAGCCATGTACATACTGAAAATATCTACACTTCTAAAACCTCAAATATGAGGAAAACCCAGGAATGAAGAGAGTGTTCCAGCTAGTTGCTGATTGCCATTGGATCTATTATCACTCATTATTGCCCACCCAGTCTTCACTGTGCACTTGACAATTTCTTTTTAGTGTTCATAGAACCACATGCAAGAGTCAAAACCACAGATCACTAGGATATTTATTAGGAAATTAGACTCTTGAATAAGAAACGTGATTCAAACAATCTTCTAGCAATATATTATCTTGACCTCTGCATATACTTTTGCCAATTTTATGACAGAGCAACATTAAATTGAGTGGGTGGTGTAAGCTAGGAAGGATTATACAGGCCAGAGGGAACAGATCCCATTACTGTTGCGTTCCAGATATTTCTAATTTAAGGGTTTTCATAGGACAATAGTTTTGAAATTGTACACACAGTACTTGTTTACAGGAGTTATTGGACTTCCCTGAAACATATGTTCAACTTTCCCTCTTTTAAAATATTTTTGTTTCTTCATCCCAGATTCTGTAAAGAGGCCCCAGATATGTGAAGTGAGTTATGCAGAGGGTATGTTGGAAGAGCCACATAGGGTGTGTGGGAAGTCCTCCATCTGAGGCCTTTCAAAGCAGGTTCTTCCACAGGAGAAGTGTGGTGGGCTGTGGGAAACAGAGGATGGTGAAAGGGAGCTGGCAGACATATATTCACATGGAATATATTAAGCACATTCCAGTCGCTCCTCTGGGTTTCCCCAATAGCTTGAACCTCTGCATCTGACTCACTTGGTTTTATGACCTCTTATTGCTCCTCCTTTTTTGTGCTTTTGATATTCCTTCTCCTTCATGATGTCTTTGTCTGCCCACACGATTTGTTTCTTTAATGTGCTTCCTCCTTCTACTAGCTGAAAGCAATGTGCTTTCCATGCACTGTTCCTGTACCCTTCTCCTTTCCCCTTGCTCTCTGCTGTTCCTCTGCAGAATCTCAGCATGTTGGTGTGGTAATGGGCAGCTGTGCAGTGCTTTAATATTAAATGCCTTACCACATGGGTGCCAGCTGGTTCTTGGCTTATCTTAGTGTGATTATGAGTATGATAAACTATAATGGGTTTCCCTTTGACGTTCTGAGCTGAAGGTATTCCCAGATTCCTTCCCTGCATTTCTGTCGCTGTGCTTTTCTCAGAGTACTGAATAAACAGGGAAATCCTGCTCCACGTTGGAACTGTGAGATGCATTTCAGAACACCATGCGTAATTATGTTTGTCATTCCACAGCATTTGGCATGCTGCTGCTGGTGGCCTACTTGTTGACAAGTAACAGATTTTGTGACAGGCCACACAATATACCATAAAATACTGAGCATCAACACTGGGCTATCAATCAAATGGGTTTAATAATACAAAGAGATTATTATTTGAGGAACACTAAGTGTTCTTAGGAGCCTATGCAGAGATGAAAGCGGTTTTGCAAGCTCCAGTAGGCCAACGAGGACTACTGTTTTAATAGAGGGGGTAAAAGAACTTCTGTGTTAATATCTTGTCAAGGTAAGTGGGTGAAACCCTAAATGGGGGGAGGGAGGATGAAAGTGGTTAGTCTAGCAATGAACACATCAAGCAGGCAAACTCAGAATAGAACTTACACTTTGATTTATGCTTTGTAGCCACTGCTGTGTGTTTGCTAAAAAAAACAGGGCCCAGGGAGGGAAATGTTTGGACTATATTTACTGTAGAAACAGTGTGGGAACTAGGCACTTCTTTTGTTAAACCTTTATTAAAGCAGGATAGAAATTAGTTGCAGTCTCTTAGCTAAGCTTCCATACCACTAATGTAGCCTCCAAAGATACCGTTTTTCAGGCAGCTAGCTGACTTGAGAGCCAGCTGATCTTTGATAATTTTGATCAAAAATTTATTTTCAAAGATTGTGTATTTTATAATAATTATGTTCTAAGAACAGCTTCTTACACTATGAAAGTTCACATGGCTCTTCTGAATAGAACATTTTACAAACTTGACTATGGTGTTATATTTGGAGTTATGTTTAAATTATGCCATGGGTCCTCTACTGTCATTTTTAAAGTGCTGTCTGTTCTCACACTTGTTTTAAGGTAGGCTTATAGTATTCACAGTGCAGTCAATAACCTTTTTGTAAGATGGTTCTTGCCTTTGCAGGCGGTAAGTATTCAAGAGAAATTTTTAACCTGGAAGTTCAGAAAAAAAACCCACAACACATCAAACCACAAGAAATGGTGGAAGCCATGTGACTATTAAGTTTGTGGATAAGGAGGCAGAATGATGCATTTTGCAGTAGTCTCTGTGGAGGGAAGAGAAGTGTTAAGTATGGAAGATCACCATTAAAAAACTATGTCTGTCATTTAGTCTGAACTACAAAGGTCTACAGTGATTTCATGCTGGATCATGCTTTGACTCACTTTTAAATGGGGAGAAATGTATAAACTGATGGGGTGCTTGCCCAAACTCTGGTCTTAGCAGCAGAGTGGAAATAACCAACACCTGATGTTCATCATTCGCTACCTTGCCTTATTTTCCAAAGGTTATTAAACAAGATTTCCAGCTCTGAAGAAACAAGCTGGTCTGGCAGTTGCATTCTTCAGTTTTGGTGCAAGCAACAGTCTTTTTCAGGGAAAACTAGAGGGAAAAGGCAATTGCTTATGGCAGCTGGAAGAGAAGAAAAGAATGTCAAAGGTGAATGACTGAGGGAGAGAGAGAAGGAAATTACTGAAAACAGGCAGGAAGCAATACCAGAGGTTTTAGTTTATTCCAAAACCCTTTTTGGAGAAACATAAACTGTTTTCCATTTTTTGCGTAACAATCCAAAAGCCATATGACCACTTTGTAGGAAGAGCCTGTGACAGTTCCTGTTGTTTAGCCAGGAATGTGTGGCAGTTTCCAAAAGGAGGATGTGCATATTGGGTCCAAATGTGCAAGTTGCTGCCCACTAGTATTGCTGTGTGTAGCATTCTGGCTAAGGATGAAGAGGCCCAGATTCTCATTACAAGGTAATCTTTTACATGCCCCATTGTGCAGTTTGCATGAGACCCCAGTGGTCTACTACAGCCTTTATTATAATGTAGTGGAGTCCCTTTCATTAATATCATTAAGATCATTAAATTCCTTTGGGAAGTAGTAGATGTACACAGCACAAAGGTGTTAGAGACAGATTGTAAATCCAAATGGAGCCCTGCTCCAGGTGGATGCAGCTGATAGTATAGACAAATAAAGCTCAGTGGTAATGGAAGCTCTTGGTTCAACCTAGTAAAAATGAGGCTAAATTCTGATACAACTACTAAAAGAAATAGAACTGTAGCCAAAAAGACCCACTAATGGCTCCATTTAGACTCAGGCGTGGACTTTGGATGCACAAAAAATTTCCTATTCTTTTAAAATTCATAGTTCTCTTTAATATTATTCAAATAGAAGTTTTGCAGAATTGGTACCTTATGTTGATATCTGTCTTGCTTAAAATTTATGGTTCAATCCATGCCCTGATAAATAATTGCCAGTGGTAGTAGTATCTGCCTGGCAGTGTTTTAATTTAAGATTCATTTAGAGGTGATCAAGAAAGAGGAGATTATACCAGAGGAAATCTGAATTTTTCGATGTCTTTTTTCCAAATTTGATGGAAATAATGAAGCACGAGTTACACATTTTCAGTTCTGTGCTTTACGACAATGGATTAGTATTCTCAGTGAGAAGACCTTTTTCAAATTTCAGTGTTTATAAAAACACTATGTGGTAAATTATTTGAAAACTCAGCTTCTTAATTTAAAATACCACTTTCTTAATATTGAAATTGAGCAAAATTACATATCCTCATGGTATTTCTGCTATGGTTTTCAATTAAGTTAAAGTAATATCTCCTAAGGGAGAAAACAGGGTCTGACTCATTTATGTGCACTTGTATGTTAGCCAAAATATTGGGGTGTTACAAATTTTTCAAAGAATATTATTTATTTGATATTTTTAGAGTATTTTTTATGCCAGCATAAACCTACCTTAATAAATCTTGGTCAGCTGGCATGGAAAAAAAGTCTGTGCTAACAACTACATTCACTCAGTATTATTCATGCATGCTAGCTTTGAATAACAATTCTTCAGGATTTTTTGAACCAAGTTCCAAAAGTATTTATTGGGATGCTGGCACTGTGAGGCAGGTGTGTGCTTGCTCTGACCTTGATGACACATACATTTTAGAAAGCCTGAAATCTGACTATTGAAATATTGCAACTTGACCATCTGGCTTTTAGTGTTTGTCTTAGGTTCTCATCTCATTTACAAATTAGCACTGGATGCCTGTTATGGTGGTGTAATGGTGTTTACCTTTTCCTTATCTGCTGTGAAAAGTGGAGCTGGATTTGTCCTTGCCATTTCCCTGGGCAGTCATCTGTTAAAAGAGAAAACAGACTTCACCCATGAGAAGGAACATAATAAAAACCTATAACAAGGACAAATTTGGAGGCTGGTGGTGCTGCAATATAACTCTTTTAACCACATGTTTGCATTTACATTGAAGCTTTGTAAAATGAAGCAGCTAATGGAGGTTTTTTCCTATTATTCCATCTCAAGCTATAGGATTACTTTGTTTTTTGTAAGATTAAATTTTAGAACTTTTGCTTCCACAGCCAATTAAGGGATTTACTTGTAAATATCCAGGATCTCAAAGAAGTACTATAATTTTATAAATAATTTCATAAGCAGAAAAGTGTTAAGAACAGTGATCAAGTCAGCACTACTGTTACCTCAGTAATAAAGGTTTAATCTTTTTAGTCTGATTCTTGAAGGTTTGCACTGACTTCTTTATATGGCACAAATTAAACCAGTACATGCCTGGCAACAAAAAATACGACTGTGCCTAAGTCACAGTAGGAGATGACACCTCAACTTTTAGCTTTTATATTTTTCAGATTCTGTACTACTTTAGTGTGTAGTTCTGAGCTTCATATTAGGGGATGGTAAGATCTCTTCACAGAGTAGGCAGACAAAACAATTCCTTCTCTAGCCGGGGACCAAGGACAACCGATCCAGATCTCAGGCCCAAGAGCATAAACAACAGCAGAATGAAGAGAGAAACACAAGAAGGATGGGACTTCATGGGCTAAAGCTGTAATTGGACAATTAACTCCAATATGCTAATGGACCAGAGCTTATAAAAGTGAGAGACCTCATGTCATTTTTGTGACCATTTTGGGTTCATCTTTGGTGTACCCCTGGCTGGGCTCTTGTACTGCCCAAGGTGTAGCCATTGAGGCCTTTTAATAAATACCTACTTTATTCTTTAACTCTGTCTAGCCTCTGTTCTAGGTCAGCCTTCACAAGGCATCAGAGATGTAAATTATTTGTTTGCAAATCATGTAATACAAAGCTATCTTTCTGGCTTTCTCAAAGTCATTGTCTTTGAGGTTATGGGAGGTACATTAATAAAGATTAGCAAGTATATATGAGAAGAGACTGTCAGAGCCAAATTGAATTTCCAGAAAGTCACCCATGAGAAACAAGTTGGCAATTGTTGGTTGTTGTTTCACGTCATTATTTCCCCACTGGTTTTTTTCTGTTTCCTTTATTGCGAACCTGCAGTAAAGATTGTTTTCTTTGGTAGGAATAGGATTTACTGCTGCTGGTAAACAAGTTCAGCAACCCAATATTAAAATTATCCAAAAACATTGTTATTAGTAGTTTCAAATATTTGTGCTTTTCATAGTAAATAACATAAAGAGAAGCTTTCAGTATGTATTTTTGAATGAGGACAGGAGAGTGATGGTACCAAACCAGTTCTTGAGTAGACCTCTGACATGAAGTGTGAGTAATTTTCTCTGTGAAAATATGAGTATAACTTAGGTGTACTTTCCACCAAAGACAGCTCTCATGCTACTAGACCATAGTTTGAGTTTTTTTCTGTATCCTAATAAGGTGGAGGTTTTTCCCAACGTGTAATAATTTTGTTGGGAAGGACTGATTTGGTGTCCGAGTAGTTAGGATGTTCTTCTGGGAAGTAGAAGTTACCAAGAATCACAGAATATTCTGAGTTGGAAGGGACCCACAAGAACCATCCAGTCCAACTCCCAGCCCTGCACAGGACACCCCAGGAATCACACCCTGTGCCTGAGAGCATTTTCCACACACTTCTCGAACTCTGTCATGCTGGTGCTGTGACCACTTCCTTGAGGAGCCTGTTCCGGTGCCCAACCGCCCTTTTCTACTATCCAACCTCAACCTCCCCTGACACAACTCCAGACCATTCTCTCAGGTCCTGTCAGTGGTCACCACAGAGAAGAGATCAGTGCCTGCCCCTGCTCTTCCCCTCATGAGGAAGTTGTATGTTCTTGCTTCAAATTAAATCAGGGGTTTGAATCTGTGTGTCCAGTATCCTGTCTTAGTGCAAATTTGAGGTTTCTGACCTTAGATTTGGCTGGAAAATTCTGCCTGGCCAGGATTTAACTTCCTGGTGAACCTCAGTATGTTTCTATGAGAAATTGTTGTTTAAGTGCATGGGCGTTCTCAATTAGAAAACCAAAATTTATGTAATGATAGAAGAAAGGAGAGGAGGGAAAAGAAGCCTTGACTGATTCGGTGTAATGTTTATCTCTGTGTGATTCTTTAGGGCATTTGCCCTAGTGAGGCATGCTGAGTTCTTCTCCTTGGCAACTCACTAGTCCTCTCAGGAGACTGCACCCCACCTTGTGTGCTGCTTCCAGGTGTGATAAGTCACAGAACATGACTTGGCCTGACTACACACACAGGAGTGGAGGAAAGAACTTTTAAATTTGTAGACCTCTAGTTTTGTTTCAAAATCTGAACCTCTCTGGCATGATTAAATGATTCCCATAAAATACTAGTGATGATAGTGGGGAAGGTAGCAGTTTAGGCTTTCAGGGCAACCTGGATTTATACCTTGAAATAGCTACCAACACTTGGCAGTAACATTTGACATTTTAGTTAAATTGCTACTGACTTCTCATCTTAGTGCCAAAAATTCTAGAGTGCTTTCCCAAATGGAGATGAGGAAATTTGCAGACTATATTCTTAAGGCTTTTCTTCTCTTTTAAGATTGTAGGACAGGATCTTTTCACTTGTGGCCTCTTGATTAAAAGCAATTGGACTTCGGCCATTTTGCTTTTCCTCTTCCTAGGACTGCCAGTGTTTTGCACACTGGCCTGAGTTGTTGCTGGAGGTTTGCACAGTAGGTTGTTTTTCTGCCTGATGCCTGTACACCAGGGTGGCCAAACTTTTTTTGACGTGTTGGCTGCGCAGTGATTTACAGATTAAGGCTCTGGCCAGCAGCAGTGCCAGCAAGGCTGCTGTTCTCTCTCGCTGACACATCGTGCTGCTTTCAGCCGCAAACTCTTTGCTTACCCTTTTGGACTTGTTATACTCCTGATCCCACATTTCCCTTTGGTGCAAAACACTCCATCTGGCACAAAGTATTTATGCTCTGTGTCGGGCTCTGCTCCTATCTCTGTCTCAAGTAGCCTGTGAAAATGAGAGAGCAAACAGAAGCAGCTGTCTGTGGCCTACCTGTCTCAGAAAGGGGCACAGAAGGGACCACATCTGCTGCAGCATGAAGTACAGACCTGGGCCAGATGTTGAGGATTGTTCTAAAACTGTTTGCCTTGCAGCATTGTTCTTTGCAAGTCTCTACAGAGATCATTCTTGAAATATGCAACACGCTAAGAAGGTTGGCATAGGATTTCTTAGACAAGTGTGTGTTCATGGATCCTAGTCAGAGCTGAGTTCTGAGTCCTGAGTAACTGTGTCATTTAAAATGCAATATGCTAAGTTATAGGTCATTTAGTAATACTTCCACGAAGCTTCATCAGGACTGGCAATTGCATCCAAAGGAAGAGAATCCATGATCATAACTGAGAGTTCCCTGAAATCACACTCACAGCAGCAGCAGCAGCAGCGGCACAGCTGTGCAGCAGCAGCCAAAAGAAGCCGATAAATTGCTGGCATTATCAGGAACAGTACTGAGAACAGGACAGAGCCTAACTGTGTAAAAACCCTGATGTGCCCACGTGCTGAGTAGTGTGTGTGCTTCTGAGTGCTGTGTTTCAAAAGCAGATAGTGGAGGTGAAAAAGGTTCAGAGGAGGGCCACTTAAAAGGTAATGAAGATGAAATATCCGCCTTATGAAGAGCAACTGAAATACTGTGTTGGAAACAGAGATAGCTGGAAAGAATTATGATCAAAGTTTGCAAAGACATGAAGGTGGTAGGTAAGATGAATGCAAAATGTTAATTGGCTCCTAATTGGATGTCAGTTGTTGAAACTAACAGGAGATCCATTTAAAATGGATAATTCCTTTCTACAAGGCAGATGGCTAATTTTTGTGTGCTCTTTGACAGAAGACTGTGAAGACAGTATAAATGAGTTCAAAAGGGTTTAAAAAATTCATGAACATCCAGTCCATAAACAGACATTAAACAAAATAGACAGAGGTACTCTTTAACATCTCTAATCTGGAAATTTTGATTGTTGGAGAACGGGGATGACTGGATAAAGATCAGGCGTGTGTATTCTCCCTAGTCAGCATCTCCTGTTGCTATTTTCAGGATCCCAGGCTAAGATGGACCATAGCTCTGACCCAGTACAACATTCACCACATTCTTTTATTTTTAAATGTAAATGGTAGTAGCCAATGATGGGAAACTTGCAGCAATGCATTACAGGTTGTAGGCACTAACTGTGGTTAAATTGCATATTTCCCAAATTGATTTAGTGAAGAAGCTAAGTTGCTAACCAGAATGCTCCTTATATATCAAATAGCTCTCAATTATTGATATTATATTTATATTCGCTATAGAACACCAGGGATTTCCAGCCAGTAAGTCACTCCCATTGCATCCATGTGCCACTTTTAAATTCTGTTTTTATTACTGATTGCTATATTACTCTTAGGTACAGAGGAAAATGCTCACAGAATAACAGAATAGTTTTGGCTGTTCTAGTGCTTCCAAAGTTGCAAAGGAAAAAGAAGTTTGCTTATTTGAACTCCTAACCTTTTGCTCTGTAATTCTTCCATCAGAGTGTTTCATGAGTATTCTGCATTCAAATATGTCAGAAATATCACTGAGATAGTCTCTTTTGCAGATATTTGATACTTCCACTTCCAGCTGAGATCAGAAAGTGTGGAGAAGTGTGATTTTTTGCTTGTTGGTTTCAGCTAACCAAACTCTTTGAAAGTTTGGAAACAAAACCTGGTTTTCACTCAGCTTTGAGGTGAAAGAATAATTGGCATTACACATATTTTGAAGCCCCAGTCCAGGTGATGCTAGAGTTTTAGCATTTTTCTTTTATCCAAACTAACTTGTTAGTCTCCAGTGATGGAGAGCTGCGATAGCCTTACATGATATACTAAACAGCAGCAAAACACACCTGATGGCTTCTATATTTGTAAATGGTTTGTGGAATTTCTGTAAGAGGGCAATTTGAAAGATGGTTTTACAATTCAGCCATTATTTCATGCCAGCATGGAATCTTTATCTTTGATTGATAAAGTCCAGGTTACTTCACCTGTAAACTTTCCACAGAGTGCTTGCAAACTAAATATCACAGTGAGAGTTTTGGGATGGTAGAGCATGGACATTAAGATATTATTCAATCATTATTGCCTGGTATCTTTGGAATATCGTTCTAAAAAGTATGCACTGTGGTGTGAATATATTTTCAAAAAGAATGTGCCCTGGAATTAATGCAATTGAATCCTGCCACTGATCATCCTGCACATTCCTTACAGCACTGCTTGCTTAATAGTTCTGCTGCTATTCTCTGACAGTGATGTGCAAATGCCTGACAACTTCATTGCTAGAAAGCTTTTTTTGTTTAAGTTGAGCTTCATCATCCTATCTTCTAATTTATTGAGGTATTTATTCATGAGAGACAAAAGGGACAAGATGAAGAGTAGACAGTGAAGAGCCATTTCAGTCTAGTTGCTGGCACTGCATATTTTATAAATTACTACAGAATATCTCCACTGTATACAAGAAATTAGTTTCTAATTTAATGCCCTCTGTATCTAAATTTTCAATTTGAGGTTTCTGCTACAGAACTAGCTCCCAACAAGAAGCGAGTCAGCTTTGCTACTGTACTAATTTTAAAAGAGTTGAGGCTTTTGTGGGAACCAATAATTTGAAAGTATTCAAAGAATAGTAGTTATTTAGTAGCATTAAAATAATGAAAAGCTGTATGATTCTTTTATTTCCTGATAAAAGAAGCTTTTTGCCTTTTTCCCCCAATTATAAGAAATTGTGATTTCCTTCTTCAGCTGGAGTATCCCATTCAAATGTGGGGTAATTCTTGGTTGCAACCTTTTCATTCCTTGGCCCAGAAAATGGACATTTGTTTTGCATAGGACAAGCCAGTGTTTAGAATATTTTCATTTGATTTGTATACTAAGATCATTTTCAAAGAAAGTTGGTGAGTTTTATCTCTCAGCTTGACTGTCTTCCTCAGGTTTTCTCCCCTTTTCCCAGTATCCCAGCAGAGTGTTGATCTTCCTGGAGGTTATCTGCTACATGCCTGAAAGAGATTAAGGTAGTTTGTAGGGTGGGAGATATTTCATCAGGATTTATTACTGTTCAAAGCCACCATAAGGTCTCCGTTGAAGTCTTTAGTGTTAAAACCCATGAAAATTGCTGATACCATGGCAAGTTAAAAATGTTGTAGATGTTTTCCACGCAGTATTCCAAGAGAGACCACAAAGAACCAGCAAGTGAAAACTCGGCTAACTCACCTTTAGTCTTATGCCATGGTGAAGCCAGGTTATAATTTGTGTTGTGCAACACAGAGATAAACTTTGGGTCTATGTACCTTCTGCTGCTGTTAGTGAGTGAGCTGGCTTCGTTTTTATCCATGTCTCAATAAAAGATACCAAAGAGCTCAAGAAAATATCCCAATTATAAAATTATGATCAATGAAAGCTTAAAAAAAAAAAACCCAAAGAATTGGAAAACAAAGGGATGTGGTTTCTTAGCAAACATGCCACACAAAGCTGTTACATCAATCTCATCACTAAATAGCTTTACTTTGCCTTTAGGATTGTGGTCCATCTTCTTATGTTGTGTCCTGAACATAATAACCAGATGTAAAAGGTGTTGAAGCTTTTGTTAAACCACATAGTAAAATACTCTGGAAAGGCCACAGTAGTGCTGAATTCCTTTTGATGTGAGCACCTTAGTTCCTCTCACTTCCAAAGGGAACAGTCCAAGGTAATTATGTAAAATATCCTTAGGAAGTTGCACATAAGGTATGAGAGATCCTATGGATTTAAAGAAACAGGCCATTTCTCTTTTTGCCATTGTCTTTAAAAGATTCTGTAATGCCAGATTGCACATTCTTGTGTGAGTGTGGAGTTGTTCAGTTAAAAGGGAGTATACTGATAATTCCTACAGTTAAGAAATAACTACACACACACCCCCTTAATGCAAGTATGTGGATGTTTTTTAGCTAACGAGTTAATATTGATTCAACAGCTTTCCCAGGAAAGGAAGAAGATTCACAGCAGCAGGAGTCACCACTGCCAAGCCATGTATCACAATAGGTATCACTCTCTCTGCATCTCTACATACATTTGTCTCTACATCTGTGTTTTGTTTTTCCTGGTTATCTCAGACAGTGCTGAAGACAGTGGGACTTTCCACTGTCACAAAGAGTGCCTCTTTTTAGACTTCAGGGTCCAGTCTGTTGTTGCTGAGCAAAATAGCAGTAACATTCTGGCTTCAAGAATATGAGCAAGATACCACCCCAGACTGCCACTGGGGAAAGGTAGCATGCTATAGCAGAGAGCCTTCAGCAATCATTTGGAAGGCTGACTGCTGATTCTAATTCAGGGGGGTTTGTCACCTCCTAGGCTGAATCTTCACCAGTCTGCCCTGCCATTTTTAAGAGACTGGCTGTTTTCCATGTGTCAGCTGGGAACCAATGGGAATGCTGGCATGGAGTTATTTGATTCAAACCACTGAGAGCACAAACATCCCATCTCTTTGATAGTGGGTTAATGATCTTCTAATCCATTTTTTCTGGGATTTCTGATTGTCTTTAATTTCAGAGAAAGTATTTTCCATATAAATTATGAGTGTAATTTATAGTGCTATAGTAACAAATACAGGGCTATTTCCTTATGTCTCATCTTTTAGGAACAGAGAGTTGGATCTTTTTCAATTCTGTCTGTTGTTGGCAGATTCAAAAGTATGAACTCATTGAAACCAATTGTAGGAACAGGTGCAGAAACCTGCCACTTTCAAGACATTTTCAATTATTTTCTAATCAAGGATGTAGAAACTAAGGAAGTCATGTTGTAGGCTGTAATAAAGCAACAAATCCAAAATATTTATATTACTTTTTAAAAGAGATTAGGTTCCATCTATCTTGCCATCTTACCCAGAAAAAAACCCAGGTAGTCTTAATATCAATTTTAAAAAGTGAAGAGGTTTCTTTCAAAAAACACTGCCTGATACACTAAAGGTGATAGTTAATACTGTAACATTCCACGTTGAATTTGAGCCAAACAATTTGTATATGTAGATCTTTGTGGTAACAGTGTCACCAAACATATGCATAGTTGTGTTTTTCAGTAGTTGCATGAATGCCACAAAGATAATACAGATTTGCTCAGGAGAGAGATACTCTTACTTTCATTTTATTTTGTCTTCTAGAGAATGAAACATTACAACAAACCACTGATCTGGTGTTTAATTTATAGTTCTATGCAGTATCCTGCTTGGAATAAGTTTTTTGTTGAAGAAATAGAAATTTATCAACAGATGCCCCAACTTTTTCTTTGTATTTATTCTCCTATGTCTACTTGATAAAAACACCTTCCAGAAGTGATGCCTACACATTGCAGTTTGGTTGAACAGTGAGATATAATCCTTTTCACTTTAAGGAATCCTCAGCATTCCACTGAAGATTATGTTCCTTTAACATGGAGAAGAGGACACTTTTCTATTAATGTTTACTATTTTTCTGCTGGAAATACTTCTTTGGAATGTACTGCTCAAGAAAGTCAAATAAAGTCACAGGCAAGCTAATGGGATTCCTAAATTGGATTCTTCTATCTGATTGAAGTTTTGTCTTTATGACTCATGTTCTTTAAATTCATATGCTCTTGTCAAGACTAAAATAATTTGTGATTACGTATGTATTTTTATAAACCTATTTTATAAATGTACCCAGAGATTTAAGGCAGAATCATTTTTGAAAGTTCTTAAAGAGACCACGAGACATTTTCCAAAGATAGCTTCAACTTCTGTGTGCCTTGCTTATTTGTATCAAAAACATGATGGAATGAAGTGAACAAACTTCGAGACTATAAAATACACAAACTGAGGAAATTTTAATCTCACTGCAACAAAATTCCTGTCATTTTAGTGGAGCCAAGGTCCCATTCTCCTGTGCTTCCAGGAGGGCTGGGCAAACCATTTCTTTTAGGACATTGACAGAATAGGCTCCTCCTAAATTCAGAGTCTTAAAAGCTTAGGATTTCAAAGTTTCACTTTGAATCCTGCTTTTTCACAAGTTCAGAGGGGTTTCTGAAGTTCTAATTTAAGGCCATGTCTGCTTATAATTTAACCGTATATGGTAATAACTGTAATACCTTAAAGGACACTTTAAGGGCTTAGGAAAGAGGACAAGGTAATAATTGCTGGCTTTTCTTTCATGGTAGTTAATGACAGTGAAAGAGTTTCAGCACTGACCATAGCAGTGATGTATATTATGCTGAATCACTAAAATGAGGTTTGTTTCATGGTTTGAGGGGTGTTTTTGGCCAATAAAATTTTGTTGAAACATGCATCAAAATTTAATATCAATGTACATGTATATAGAATCATACTTTAGATCTGAATGTTGTCTGGTCCAGTCCCCTGCTCTAAGCAGGGCCAGCTTCCATGTTGTGTCAGCTTGCTCCATGCCTTGTCTGGTAAAACTTTGAGTACTTCCAAAGATGGACATTTCACAGCCTCTCTAAGCAACTTGTTCCCTGCATAGCTGTCTCCTTTTTAATGTTTTTTTGACTTGTACATGATATGGATTTCCTTTTTTTTCTTTTACTCTACATTTCTGCAAATACCCTGACTGGGTTTTAGATAGTTGAGCAAGAGAAGCCTTAAGGTTTGGCTTCAGAGATTCAACTCACAGCATCTTCTGATGTGTCATGTGCTCCAGAACAGTTTAGTGGTCCTCTGGACTCGCTCCATTTTGTCAGTCTCGCTTTTACTGGGGGCCATGGACAATGTGATAGCTCTATAAACTGTTCAATAAAAGAAATTACCTTCTGCATTAATAGCCTTTAAATTAGGGAATTTCATCTTTAAATTATTATACGAAGGAGAAGCTGTAAAATTTCCTCTATCATTTAATTTTTGTATTCTCATTTAAGAAATAACTAAACAGAAGTAAATAACCATATAAAGGTTGCTAATCCAGATAATGGCAGATCTGAAATTAAGTCAGAAGCCCTGCTGTTATTTTTTCCACTCAATGACTAAGTAAAGTTATTTATTTTCTTTTTTGGTCCCTGAAAAATCATCTCAGTGTCCTAATATTCATATTTAAGGACATTCAAAAGCATCTATGTATTATAACTTCTAGGTTTTGTATTTCTGTTATTTTCTAGGTTTCTTTTGGCACTTGATTTCTCTTAGTACAAATGAAAAGAGGCTAGCTTTTACTTTCATAGCATTGAGATTATTTTTTTTTAGGAATACCTTCTCTGCTTTTTAATTTGGAAAAATTTTCTCCTTGTGATTCACCTTCCTGTGTACGTTATTCACGATGTGCTGCCCCCACAAGCAGTCTTACAGCAAACCACAAAACTCAGAGAAATATAAGTTACTGCTCACCTGTAAAGCCTATGTAAACCATTTTTCTACTAACTTAGGACCTTCACTGCAGCCTCAAAGACATGAGATGCCATGCTAAAGAGGACCCCAGTACTCCTTGTTGGCTTTGGAAGGTTCATTTCAATAGGGGTTGGCTGTATTAAAGAGCCATTTACACTTAGTTGTCAAGGAGAACTTGCCAGGGGACCTAAAGGGTCATTAGCCTCCACTTAGCACCATGCAGTGTAGCAGATGCTTCATGACATGTGACAAGGAAAGGCTTTAAATGGAGTGTCAAGAAGTCCCAGCCTCATCACTTAATTTTTTACTAATCTGTTGCTGTCTAGAAATTTTAGCCATTTTATTGATAGTTGAGCTTTTACTTATACATGCCAGTGATGACAGTAGGAGGAAATTAAAGAAGCATTGCCGGGGCCATTGCATATTTTACTTCTGCTTTTAGTAATTAATCCTACTACATGTAGTGAGTTGGCCCTTAGACAAGAATTAAACCCAGAAGTGTAAATTCCTTGAGCTTTTAAAATTCCATTTGACTCCCTAATTGTCAGTACAGACAATTCAACCATTTATTTTTTTTTTTAATGCACAAGGATTTCAAAGGCCAACATAACTGTCAGTTCCTTTGTGCACTATAGTTACTGATGTGTTGTGACCCATAAGTGTCAGATATGACCTGTTATGCACAGTTTCAAGACCCTTCCTCAAAGACCACATCATGGAATAGAAGGATAAATACAGAGAGCAGTACCTGGCGTACTTGTTACAGAAAATGTTCCTTTGCAGGAATTTTTTGTCATTCCTTGTGTTTCATATACATATGGCATGTGATCTGAGGAGATACAAACAGCAGCACAGATTGCCCGAGGACATTGTAGGTGAAGTTCTAAACTTACCAAAAACCAGCAGAAAGGAAGCCCTTAAAATGAGGTTCTCTGGGCAGACAGTATGCGACTTCCTCACGTTTTACTTGATAAACAGGAAAATTTCTACGATTGTTTGAATTTAGCCACTCTTTTAACCATCATGGTGGCCCTACAACGTGATTTTCCTTCCTCTCTCTTATTTAGACAACTGTCTTCAGTGCTATGTAAATCATCTCAGTTAATCTAGGAGGTGAAGCTTTCCAAGTAAGAGCAGCCACACCCTGAAGGCATGACATGTGAGACAGAATGCCTTCTATTTGCAGAATTTTTCCTTTGATCCAAAGAAAATCCCTCAAAAAGTCATGCCTAGCTATCAGGACCCCTGGATAAATGAGAATTTATTATGTCATCTTGACACTGGAAAATACTGATCTCCATTCTGTGGTTATGAAGTATCCAGTGATCCTTGGTGTTCAGGATGGACAAACAGATTTCACTAGCAGCCGTTAGCTATGGAAAGCCTTTATCCAAAGGGAAACATCTATGCCTATTTCTTATTTGCTTCATTTGAATGAGGTAAGTTTAATAGTATTTATTTGTCTTTACCATGTGAGAGAATGGAAACCTCTCACAGAAAAAAAGGAACAATATAGTTAACCAAGGTTAAAATTCCCACTCAGGGATCACTTCTCTCAGAATCATTGGGGTTTTACTAAACAAGATTTCCAAGATTATGAATACATCCATCTGACTCCTTCTGAAGGGAAATCTTTGCACCCATATTGAGTAGTGAACATGTGGAGAGCCCAGAGAAGCCCGTTTGTATTGGATCAGCTGCATGTGTAGACATCAGAGAGTTTGTACAGATGCAGACCAGGTCTACAGATAAGGCTTCCTTTCTCTTCTGGCTGTCTGTAAATCTCTGACAAATCATCAGAGTCCACTTTGTCTGCCCAGGCAAAACTTTTAGCTGGAGAAAGGATGTCACGGCTGAGAGAACTAAAATGTACAATATCTCAGAGTTCTCCTACTCAAGGTTCCCAGTCATTTTTTTAGTGTGAATCAGAACAAAATCATATTTTCATAATGAAAAGAAACACTGTATGTGAAAAAAATGAAGGAGCCATTCTTGTAATGTAATTAGAAGGAAGAAAATGTGCTTGGTAGTGAAACAGCAACAAAGAGGAGAAAAATCAATAAATCAAAAAGGTAGTGGGATCTGCACAGGCTATGGAGCCATATCTAACAATTGCCAGCAGTGGAGTGCTTGAGAATAATATTGTAGCTGTTACCTGGTAAATGGTAAGAAATCTGAGAAGTGCAAAGATGGAAATGAAGCAGCTCAGAGCACAGCCAAGCACCATACTCTGTGTATCTGCCCAAACAAGGGAAATGTACAGCACTAATCCATTAAAAGCTCCCATAATGATAATAACCAAATTAGAGCAATGCTTTCTGACCTATGGCATAAGCCCTGGAGCCCAGTAGATCTCACAATATGAAAATGAGCTTGAGCTGCAAACTGAGCATTCATGTTTTGAAGATGTGATTTTTCTGGACCACCTCCATTTCAGTATTGGAGTAACATGCAGGAAGCAGAGAATAGATCCCCTTAGAATAACATTTACCACTGAAGCAAAAGCAAAGTCAAAGTAGATGTATTCTGCATTTTTCTCCTCTAAAGCCTCCCTCAATAGAAGAAAACAGGGGAAAAGCATGTCTGGTTCCCCATCCAGCTGACAGCAAGTCTGGAGGGCGTGCCATCAGATGACATATGTTTTCTTATTACCTAGGGTTTTAGCTTTTGTTTGGATTTGATGATATTTTTATTTGTTTGGTTTTTTGTTCTGGAATGCACAAGTAATTTTAAAACTGTTTTAAAGAAGAAGGGGGAGTACAGTCTGAATTATTTCATTTTTTCTTTTCTCTTTGCAAGAAGGCCTATGGAATTTGGCATTTTAACCCAGCCCTGCCTGATGTGTTCACAAACAGAGTTAAATTTTTATTAAAATGTTTTGAATCTTTCAAACATGATATTGATAACCGAAATGGAGCAAAGAGACAGTAGCATCTGGTTTTAATGAACATGGTCTGCTTATACTTGAAAGCAAAACCATGCAGGAAAAGACTGGAAATTCTTGTTCAGAGAATCAAAGTGCAGTAGTGTTTTTCAATACCTGACATCTGTATGCTTGGAATGACCTGGGTGCCTTCACTCAACCAATTGTTCATATTTTTTAGATTAAAATGCCATATTTAGATCTGAAATATAGTTAGTGCTTTATCTTTTCTTTTTTTTTTTCAGCCTGTTGTGTACTTCTTTCTTTCTTTTGTGTACTTACTGAAGCTCATTGCTTTGAGCTCTATCGTACCTTTTTGACTGGTGACCTTCTTCAGTATAGTACATATCAAACTATTTTTATTTAGAAGTGTGGGTTCCTGTTACTACACTGTAATCTAAACAAACAAGGCAATCATTTCTGGGGATATTTTTCTCCTGTATGTGTTAACATGGGGGATAACAGAATTACCTGGAATAACCTCCTAAACTGCAGGCCCGTGCAAAAGCCAGCCTTGTCAGTGGAAATGGTCAGGGCATTGTCAAAACAGATTCTGCAAGAGGCCTCCCTGCCTCACTGCCTCCAGCTCAAGTTTGTTAGCAGCACTTCAGCCCAGGCTTTTCATGGGCATAATACAAACCATTTGGGTTTGAACTAGGGCTTGAACTTTTTTATCAGAGCAGTAGTGATAGAATGTACTAATTCAGCTTCCTGCATCTTTTCTTGGAACTCAGCTTGCTTATGTGAGGTGGGTGAACGTGTTTGGAAATGCAGCCTAGATATCTGTTCAGGTTTTGTACTACAAGCTCTTCCTAGTCAAGATAGTGATGATTTTAAATAAATAATAATTTGTATAATCCAACCACCTTCGCTATTGCTGTCTTCACAGCTAAATGCTCCCTTGGATTCAGAGAAAAAATAACTGAGGTTTGTAGCAGAACAATGTAAGGCTGTGAATAACTACAGGAAAGATGTAGTAGACACTTCTCATACCACAGAGAATTTTAATGCATGGTAAATGCATTTAAGTGTGAAGAATACACCAGATCCTTGAAATTTAAATGCCATTTATTCTATTTACGTAATTCCACTTATTTTAGCATAGTATCGTCGTTATACTGGAATTTGAATTAAGAGTAGAAGTTTGGAAAAGAATAAATGCTTTTGACCATAAGGACTTATCTATTGTCTGTATTTTGAAGTTTTTCACATAAAAGGCAGAGGATAAGTGTCCCAATTAGTTAGCAATATCCAGATTCCTAAAGTTTTCAGCTCTTAAAGCTTTAGTAAAAGTGGCTTTCAGTTACCACTAATAGCTTCTTTGAATCCTTTTGTTTTAGTCCCAAAGCTGAGAAATCAATGAAGTTGGCCAGTTTGATTAAGTAGTTTTCTGAAGTCAAACTATTGTAAAGTTAGACTTTAAAAACAAATATGCTGCATCGCCTTTGACCATTTACAGTTTTTCTTTGGCTCCACCAAGCATGTGGATGTCTAATCAGGGGATTATCAACTAGACTAGAGAAATATAACAAAGTTCTGTGCTGTAGTAAATATTTGTATAGCACAAGCCTGGAGAAAGTCCATGTTATATTTTACTGTTGATAATCTAATAACTCTGTGGCACGCCTGAAATTGTACAGTAAATGTCAAGATGTGTCAGATGAGATATCCTGTAAAATTTAATAACCTCATACTTAAGATGATGTGCATGCATGGGTAGGTAACACTGTCAGTGGAAAATATCTTTTGCAAGTAATGTTTAGGGCATTTATTTGAATTTTGCCAGGAAATAAAGTGAGCAATGACCTTCCAGCTGATAGTTAATAACAATAAAAATGTAAGTGACAAACAGAATAACTCATGCAGAAATAGTCCAGTCTATCAAATGATCATGAAGGCAATCAACAGATTTCATAGAACAGTCAAAAGATCTGTGATTTCCTCCTGCTACAGAAAATAGCCCATACAGTAAACAGAAGTGAATGAAGTGAATCTGTGTTGCTTGTGTTTAAGGGATAGCATACAGCACGCTGTCTGCCACAGTAGTTTGTTTGCACTGAAATTAAGCAATAATGATTGAGGCACAGAGCATTTCCTGGGGATTAATGACCGTCTGAGAGGAGTGGATGGCCCAAGGAACATCCTGGCCATTAACCCCAGCCAGTCATTAATCCAAAGGAAATGCCCTACCCCAAGATCTTTATTATTCTTAGAAAATGAAAATGAAGAAAAACAAACCAGTAAGAACATAGGTATTTGTTCTGAAGGGTGAAGTTTCAAATCATTTAGTGCATGCAGATTTTGATAAATTGAATACCTCACCAGTTATTTAGCTGGAGTGCTTGGTTCTCTCTAAAGCGTCTTGGTATCTTGTAGGCCTGCAGAAGCAAACTAGAGAAACATTATCTTTTTTTCACCTTTATTTATATTTTTTCTCAGTATGAAAGGCAACTTATGTCTAATTGTAATAGGATTTAAGTAAGGTGAGTGTGTATTTAAATAAGTATCTTTAAATAGTCTGTGTTGTGTTAAGAATCTAGAGTGAGTGCTGGCAGAGCACCAACTAGACCTAGGCAATGCTCTTGTTATATTTAAATCCTTCTTTTCCTAGTTTTGGAAGCAATGAACCATCTATACCTTTATAAGCAAAAGTAGTTGTAAATGTGACATTACACAAAAAAATATTATTCAGAAAATGTATGTATTGGATTTCTTGAAGTAAATGATAAGTTAAGTTCTTGGATGTTTGTTGTTTCCTCTGGTTTTTTTCCTGAGCTGGAGAGCACTTCAGAAAATTAAAAAAAAAAAAAAAAGAGATGGCTGTTCTTCAAATAGAAATTTATCTTAATGGTCTCCCTCTAGCCACGTCTAATAGGAGGAGAGAGGCAGGAATAGAAGTTTCAGTGATGCAACTTAGTTTCATGTCATACACTAACCTGTACAGGCCAGAGATTTGTAAACAATTTTCAGGCGTTTTGTGAGGATATGCTATAGCACAACTGAATACTGAAAGATTTTTTTCTTGTTTTCTTAAAAGACAGATTTACGTTGTCCACGCAGTTCAAAAACAAATAGTTAATTTACAAATAAAAATCTCTATGTAGGTGAATCCTAAGAGTTTAGCTAAATATGAGGAAAACAAATTGATGAAGATAAAGGTCCACAAAGAATTTGAGGCAAGATGCCTTTTTTCTTTTAATTCCCTTGTAACTACAATACAATTTAAATTAATTTGTTGTAAAGATATGTTGTGCTTTCTGTATGTTATTAGTTTTATGTCAAAGTAATATGAATTATGCATTATTTTCAAAAGTGAATGTAAAACTATACTTAGCAGTAGTTGTGGGAGGGTGTCCTGGGGGACTATAGTGACTGGCTTACTGCCAATCAAGCAGAAAACTGAAATCCTATTCTTGCATTTTCATCCATATAAGTATGTATATGTGGAACAGAAATCTTCTAATAAAGAGCTCTTCATTCTAGCACGCAAAGTTAGAAGTCAGCACAACTGATAGCTTAGCTAGAAAAATTTTAACTTCGACTAAAGTGTTATTTCGAGAAGAGATGGTAAGAAACCTTTGGAGCACTGCAAGAACAGGACAGTCACTGAACATCTTTGAATTACGCTTTATTTCTTACTTCCATCCATTTATTTCTAGAAGATATGCTCTATTTTAAACCAGAATTATTTCTTTAAACTCCGGAGAGTCCTTGACCAATGCTATTCATGAGATCAGACAGGATGATTGCAATGGTTTGTTGTGCCCTATTAACCTGCTCCTAGGTCCTTGTGCAATACTGAGAAAATTGCTTTTTCCCTATTCTTTAGTGTATCCATGTCTAAAAAAACCCAAATAAATACTTGTATTTTATTTTTAATTCTTCAAAGAGAACTAGGTATATAATTTAGGAATATTTTGATAAAATTACCTCTGTTGTATATTTCATTGATACAAAGATTTAGTCCTTAGTCAAACAGTGCTAAGAAAATGTTAACTCAAACTTCAATGATTATAGTGCTGAAGCTATGGGGAAAGGTTTTCACATAAATACATTCTTCAGGTTAGTAGAATTTGCAGTGACTTTACTGGGATCAAGAATAAATGTTTAAATAAACATAATGTTGTACCTGAATGTATTTGTCATCTGTTAACAAGGAAGAGAACATTCAAATCACTGTAAAGATACTAGGACTTGGCTCAAAACTGATGGAATTTGCCCTGTTTGGTGTGGAGGGTCTTTCAGTTAAATTCACTCGGATTTGGATCAAGATCCTGTTTTGGAATCTTTAGTCTTGTATGCGTTTTAGAGGCATTTCCAAACTAGTACAGATTACAGCAGAGTTCTTTGTTTTCCTGCTTTATACTGACTACAAAAGGAATTACTTCTGTTTGGGTACTTGACATCCCCATTATTTCCTTCAGAACAAGAGCTATTGTAGATGTAGAAAGCTACATAAATCAGGATTGTAATAAATATAGTTCAAATCAGCATGTTGTATAGTAAAAGTGGAAAAAAAGTATAATCTTTCTAGCAAACAATTAAAAAATGAAAACGGCTTACTTACTAATTTGAAGAGGAAACAACTAGCTTCAATTTAAGTTCTTGTTCCTCTCCTACTCAGGATGCTATTCATTAGGAAAGACCTTCAAGTAGTGCTAAAACTGAGGAAAGTGCTTGCAAATCTAAACAGGATATTCTGTTTCTGAAAGCACACAGATACAAAGGTACAAGCAATGTCATTCCACACTAAGGGCTGGAGATCACTACTCCATCCTGCCGTTCTCATGTTGTGCTTGTGGCACAGTAGGCTTGAAGCACTAATATTATTTATAGAAAGAGAAAGGCTTTGGAAAGCATCAGAGCCACTGAGCATCTAGTTATTCAGGAAGAGGGGTGAAGGCAGAGGTGCATGCTGAATTCCTGCTGTGAGATGTTTGAGAGGGGAGCACTTGATTCTGTTAGAGCAGCAGAAGTCCCTCTCACAGCATAACTTCAAGGATAACATAAGTTTCAGTAGGTTTCTTTGATGTTTGGTTTGTTGTGGTTTTGTTGGTTTTGTTGGGGGTTCTTTTGTTATTGTTTTTTTAAAAAAATTTCCAGTGGCCATGACAACCTCCAAAACAATTAAGATGTCTATTACTAGTGCTCACACACTAGGCTTGCAAAGTACATAGTCCTTCTTCCATTACAGAGGACTCAAACTCACTCTGCTGTGATTAGTAGAGGCCATAATTGTCTCAAGGAGGATAAAGGGACGCTAATTCTTCCCTTGAGTCTTGACCATTACAGATGAATTCCTTGGAACAAGTATGGACAATGTTGAGACTTGGTGATGAGGACTTCCCTCTAGCAGCAAGAGACCCTGGAGCTTACCAGTACTAGAATCATCTGTGGACTGACTTATTTTTTCCCCTACAAATTATTAATACTGTTCTTGAAGCATGAGACAAAACTCCAGTTCCACACCTTTTCCTCTTTTGTTCTAGTCCTAGAACAGAAACCTTTAACCTTGATTTTCCCAAAACAGCTTCAGCACAATGATTCTAGCTGCTCTTCATACATACACATCCATTTCTTTTCCAGCCTGCAGTGATAACTTGCTTTGCAAAAAAAAAAAGAATTTTTTTAGGCAGAGGATAGTGGATTCTGCAAGTGCTAGACTAGAAATGAAAAGTAGTGATAATCTAATGCTTTGCCTTATCTTAAAAAAACAGAAGCTGTTGTTACTATTGCATTGGTTTTTGAAGCTGATCTCAAATATCAAAACTGGCCAGAGATCCTCAGGATCTCATAGTTAGGCAGGAATTAAGGTCTGATGAGCTGATCTGCTCTGTGGTAACAGATGTGTTTAGAGGCAGGCATGAAAGCAGCAATGAAGGCACTCAGGACTCTTGAAAACTGAGGTGCTTTTAGAGTTTGATTCTATTTGGTTGGAGCTGAATAGCCTTTTCATGATTCTTTAAATTCTGCCTGAATTTTCAGTTATATTCTGCATCTTTTTTGAGTCTGACTGTGACTGTTCACTGAATAAAGATTAAAATCACACCTTGCACAGTGTGGTGGGTTTAGTTCAAACTACAACAAGGCATGCAGTTACCATATATGGCAAAAATCCCCTGCTTTTGGTTTTCATTTTAACATCAAAGCACTGTAAAGAGCATCTTCACAGAGTTCACTGATGTTCTTTAACAGGGTGGTCTGTAAATAGTCTAAAGGTTTGCTTACTGTATTAGAGTATGCGGTTTGCATCACAAGCATACAGTGTATTTCTTTTCTTAATCAGGAATCCCAACATATTTTGGGAAAAGGAGGGAAATTTAAATTATCAGGTGCTAATTTTTGTCTCAGAATGAGAAGCAGTTAGGCTGAGCTGTTCCTCTCTGTACAGACCATACTGACCATCTTAAAGGCCTTTTCCAACTTAAATGATTTTAGATTCTATGACCTGAAACAGTTTGCACTTTGTCTTCAAGGTAATTGAACCAATTCTAAATTCATATTGCTGTTTTCAAAATATGTCTCATTTTTCAGTCATGCAGACAAGTGAACTGTGAACTGTAGAAAACTGTAAACCAGAACAAGAAGAGACCAAACCAGTGTGAAAAACTCATTTTCTGCATACAAGAAGGAAACTGGAAGCACAGCCTTTGGAATAAGTGTCTTCACTATGCATGTAAGGGAAAGCTGGGACTGTCTGGGGAGCAGCACTCCCACTCTAAGCTTCTTGCATCCTGAGAAAAAGATGCATTGTTTTAATTTTAGATTAATGATATAAAGATGCAAAAGTTAGATGCTCTTAAAATATATTCCAGCTATTTATCAGGGCATAGAATAGTTGTACAGTCCTGCTAGGATTCTCTCTCAAGTAAACTCTGTCTCTCATCATCAAATAAAATTTTTACAGGGACCAAGCTTGTAGCCATAAATGTGCTCCTGTGTTAAACATAGCTACCCTTTAGAACCACCTCAAGATACTCCTGTATCTTGAGATGTAAACCCTCATTTTCAATTTGTGATACATGTTAGGAACAAGATGTTAGGGTATATCTTTCTATATATATTAATTAATGTAACTTAATTCTGCAAGATGGCACACATTTACTCATGGGTTAAGTTTATAATTGCATTTCAAAGCAGTTCTCTTGAAACATTCTAAAACAGATTATGTTCTTAAAAACTCTGTTCTTTACTTTGCATGTTTTAGTACTACATCCCATTAAAGCTGTGTTTGAAGTTACTAGGATTTGTTAAAAATTTGATCATGCCTAAGCAGATAAGAGATTATATGCTTTATGTATATATTTGAAGGATTTGTTCCAGCTTGGATACAGTGTATTAATTGGCCACCTACAGTGAACAGCAGTGTTTAATATTTAGAACCCTTTTCCTCATTGTTTTCCAGGCAGAAGAGCATGTAAGTATTCTTTTAACTAAATTTGCTAACTTTCTGGAACACATTTAAACAATGTGTGCTACTTGTGTCATATTACATTAACTTCACTTCTACAGACAGGTTGTGTACATATGTAATAAATAGCCCCTCAGGGATCAAATCTAGATTAACTGAGAAAAACGTACTCTGCTGTACGTTAAGTAATTTACAATATCTCAGTAAACATTAGAAAAGACATGTTTGTCTCACCAGAACAGGTTAACAGTGCCTGCAGACTCAGTAATGATTGTAGAACGTTAAACTATCGAGCGGAAAGTTATAATCACTTTAAATAGTCTAAATTTTTCCCCTAAAACATCAGACTTTCTGGAGTTTGATACCATGATGTCTGTAATAACACTGAATGTTTATGATACAGATTGAAAGTAGTAAAGAAAGACACCAGTTCTGCAAAAGATCTAAACAGAGTGACTTAAAACTGAGAGGGAGGCTTGGAGAAAAACTTGTTTAAGTGGGTAATCTTTTATTTAAATATTATTCCTTTTAAATTAAATTAAAATATCTACAGTTAGAGATGAAGCATGTTTTAGGCATGCCAGTTTTATTTACATATGACAAAATCCCTGTAGCCTCTCTATTTCTATCAGCTCAGTTCTGCATGGTAATTATTTAAATAGAGGTGTGGTAATTGTGCTATCATTGGCTTTGGTTTTTATTGCTCCAGTTCCAGTATAATTAACAAAAAGTGTTCTAAGCAAGGGCATGAAGGTTACTTCAGCAAGCTTAACATGGACATTCATTGCAACTCTAGAGCTCACTTATTATATCTGCCAGATATTGAAGAATGTAACATATATATGTGGTACAGCAAGAAGTAAAAATTGTCTTTTCTTCATGTTAAATCCATGCAGCTGCTGGCTGCATTGATTGGCTGTGTAGATGTAAGTTTTCCTTAAAAAGGAGCACTCACCACATAGCACTCACGTAAGATTAGGATAAACCACATAACGTAAGAAGTGCAGTGATTTCTGAATTTAGCCTAGCTGCCTTGTCTCTGATACACAGAGGAAGACAGAAAGTAGACTAAATTACAAATGAGGAAGCATGTTTAGAATGCTGTCTTAATTGATCGTTTAAGGACAATCATCTTAATTGTTTAATTACATTATTTAACTGTCTTAAACTCAGGCAAGAGGCCCACCAGCATAGAGAAATAACAAACTGTAGTAAGAGTACTGGAGCAGAGGACCAAAAGCCCTGGATTCTGGAGAAGCCATTTAACACTGTTTGCTTGTCCTGAACTAGAAATAATAAATACTGCATTATATTCAATCATTGGAGATCCTAAGATCAGCAACACTGTATTACAAATAATCATTATTATTTCATTATATATTAGCTTTGCAACAGAAACAACAGAATGCTTTTCTACGTGGAAACAAAGGTAATTCAATATGCACTATGTAGGAATACCTTAGTGTATATTAATTGTGTATGAAAATGTCAAAGCAACTGAAAGGCAGTCGATGCAAATGTTCATAAACATTGTGGCTGCTAAGTTAAAAACCAGGGTGTTGTATTTACTTAGTCACTTAGTCTGATCTTACAGAAGCAGCTTGATTCATTGTACATGTGCTGTTTGAGGGGAAAGAAAAAATGTTTAAAAGAAGACTGTAAAAGTAAGCAGGAAGAAGACTGAGAGAGGGACACAAGTTTAAGGGAGGACTGGCGAGGGATAGTCCTGTAGAGCTGGTGTCGGGGTCAGAATCCCTGAGTGCACTTAGTTTCAGGTAGGCCTGACTCTCTCTGCTGTCCTGTTCCATTTGTCTGCAAAGAACAATGGAAAAAACACAGTCATTTGTCTGTCAGCTGAGCACCTGACATAGTGACAAATACGTCAGGCTTTGAGAGAAGCTCAAAGTGGAGTTCTGTGGAATTTACCTATAAATGATGCTTTGCAGTTATCTTCTGCAGCTGAGGGAATTCTGTGCTTTCATCATTTAGTTATTCTTTTTTATCCAGGGAATAACTGGAATCCAAGACACAAGTGTTGTGTAGTGCCAATAACTCAACATACAGGTTCATCTGTAATGAAATATAGTGCCTTTATTAAAAAAAAAAAAAAGAGGAAAACCAGAGAGAGAGAGAAGTGCTTTGTTACAAAGATATTAATAACTTTAAAAAATTAGTGACATTGATTTTTAAAGAATGCTAAGCTGTGTCTTATCATACCAAAAATGAGAAAGTAAATTAGAAACCTACCATGAACTCAAGAATTATGTGGACACAATCCCTGTTACTTTAAAGTGAGATATAAATCCAGAGATTTCTCATGCCATCATTTTGTAAATAATTACAGTTCTGCTGAATCTGTTGTATAAAGTTTACATGGGAGGTTCAGTGCACCCTTGCTCTTGTTTAGAACATTGGGAACCACCAGAGAGATGTTGACATATGGCTGCACTGTTTTAGTGCACGAGACATCGACTACATGGGAGCATAATAAACAGGAGCATAAAGACAGGTTTGTGCAAGCAGTTTGGATTGACCTTTTTGGCAGCTGAAATCCATCTTGAGTACATGGTGCTGATGTGGACAGACATGTAAACCTCAGCTTGTTACCACAACTACCAGTTTTACAAATATATTCCAATGCTCAAAACATATATCATTCTAAGTAAAGTGATTTTAAATGGGAGAGGGGTTGCGGCAGCAACAATTCCTAGTAAGACAGAGCAGAAACTTTCTCTTAAGTTTGTGGAACTACCCCCACTGATAAATAAAGGGTTAGGTGTGTTTTACACCAATAGAAGTTCTTATCATTTCAGGGTGATGGCTTATTTCATGTATTTTTTCCCTAGCAAAATATCTGACTAACTGATACAGTATTTTAATTTTGGCATTTAAAGAGAACAATCCATTGTCCTTTCAATAAGCAGTTCGAGTATAAGCATTTTCCGAATTAGGACTATTTGTATAAATACCTTTTACTTTTGAACAACAGTGTCTGAATCTGGTCTACAGCAGTGTTCTTAGAAACAGAATGAATCCAATTGTAATGCATTTTTGAAGGAACATTTTTAAGGAACTTCACACTTTCTTTTGAAGCACATCTTTTGAAAACTATCTAACACAGCCAAATTTAGTTTCCTTTTAACAAGTCTTAATCTACTGTTGCATACCAAAGTATGAGCCTCTTTGTATAGCCACAGTAGTGTTTGGATTCAAGACTAAGTTATCACTCATTGTGGTAATAAATTTTAATGTTTAATCTTAACTGATGGGATGTAGGCAAATGTCACCTCACAGTTTTAAGTGCTTGTTATGTCTTCAGTAATTTCTTGTTAAATCAGTGGAAGCACTGTGCACATGATGTGTGGATATTGTCCATCAGTTCTAAATAGCTATGCAGTAATGAAAGAGTACACCTTTACCTTGTGAGCATACCTATAGTATTGTGAGTAGCATACTTCTAACAGTTTTCCTAAATTTATGCAACTCACCAGTTAGCAAAATCCTGAAATCAGCAAAAGTAAGATGAAAAAAATTATTATTGTTGGAATTCTAAGGAGCAGTGAAGATGGCAAAAGAGTAATTACTCAATTAGGCACAATAGAGAAGCTGGTTAGCAAGAGATATTCCTTGGATATCACAAGGTATCTTTAAAACAGGAGTGGCTGGTACTATAACCACACCCCTAGCTTTACCCTTGAGTTTTTGGAAGGATGTTTCTGGAAACGGGCTATATTTGACATGTGTGCTTGTGCATGTTGGAAACAATGATGAGGTAGTGGTCCAGAGTACTTGAAATTTATTGTACACCTAGTCACACTTAATAGAGAGTTATAGAGTGAGTGTTTTTCTTCTATTGAAGTGTTATTGCAGTGTAAACTGTTTTTCACAGTCTGTTGTAATAAATACACCCTGTTAATCTCTTATTTAGAAATACAGAAAACATGAACCTTTAATGACTGACTTATCCAAGTCATGCAACAAGTGCACTCCTTCATACTCTTCAGTATAATTACTATTAGTAATACCATGGTTTTGTCTACAATTTGTGGCCTGAAAGTGACAAAGATTCAACCTTGAAATTTGACAATTTCAGAATTTTTTAAGTCAACATAATCACAGAATGGCTGAGGCTGGGAGGGCCCTCTGGAGGGCACCTGTTCCAAGCCAGGGCTCAAGCAGGTGCACCTGGAGCCAATTAGGCAGGACCCTTTCCAGACATCTTCTGAATATCTCCAAGGGAGAGACTTCACAGCCTCTCAGCCTGTGGCCATGCTCAGTTACTCTCACAGTTAAACCTGAGGTTCAGAAGGAGCTTCTTGCATTGTCCTTTCACTGGACGCCAATATAAAGAGCCTTGATTCATCTTCTGTGCGCCCTTCCACCAGGTATTTATATATACATTGATAAAACACATCTCCACACACTCTGAGCCTTCTCCAAGCAGTGCAGCCCCAGCTCTCTCTAAGCCTTTACTGGCATGTATTGTGTGGGTTGACTTGCAGTGCATAAAGATGTGACTTATGCTCTTGTGCTGCTCCTGGAATTTGCTCAGTGAAGGTGAAGACCCCTGTATTTGCTCAGGAAAGCTTCTGACTCTTAAGATTTCTGTGATTTGGGTTTTGCTGTTGCTGGTACTCATTGGTGCAAAAGACACCAGTGCAGAATAGGTTGTCAGATACTGTTCTTTCATTTAAATACCTGAATCTTAGGTTCATTTGCAAAGGTAGAAATAATGGTATGCAATGGAACTCAATGTGCTTGTTCTGGTTGTTGTGTATAGTAACCCTATATCATTTTCTTATCTATACATCTGAGGAAGAGGCCTGGTGCTATGTTGCTGACAACACATATTATTTAAGGATTAAACCATTTCCCTATCTCCTTTTTTTCTTCAGAAGGGCAAAAATACATGAACATTTCTGTAATCTGGGCGTGGCAGAGTTAAACTCAATTGAAAGCTTTGAGCTTTGATTAGGACAGCAGGCAGAGGGGGAAGTGAGAGGGGAAGATTGGCCTTTTGTCCTTCACCTGAACCTGTAAGGCTCCCTTCTCCTTGCCTTGAGAAAGCCTTTCTTCCCTTCCCTTCCACATATTGCATTACCCTACCCTGGGCTCATGCCAGATTCTGGAGAGCATGTACCCATGCCAGATTCTGGAGAGAGAATGTTTGCATTGTATTTGTTCATTACAAGTGAGGGTGCTTTGAAAGTAGCCGCGTTTGAATCTGTAGCTGTCTCTGTATGAAGCAGGCCTATGAAATGCTCTGTGTTGCTAATGTTCATACATATTTGGACAAAGCAAGTGTATTTTTATATGGTTTTAATTTTAAAATCATTGAAGTGGTATCCTTGGTTCTTGCTGCTAGTGGAGTCTAGTCTAGCTCTCCTCACTTGAACAAGTCTCCCAGTGAGATCAACACAAATTCTGCCTAAGGAAAAGGTAAGAAAATGGGCTTATAGAGGCCAAAAGGAGCTGTGCTTCATGCAGCTTCTCTTGGTAACTGCATCAGTTTGAAATCTCAAGTATTAGAGATCTTTTGAGCGCTCCAGTTTCAGAGAGAATACTCTGTGAGCTCTAAGAATGTCTTTTGCTGGTGGGGAAAACACATGTATAAAGATATTAAAAGCCGGCTGTTCCACTGGAATGAGTGAAATCTTAAATTTTACACAGCTCTACATTTTTCCACTGAGGGATTTTTATTTATTGTTATTCTGGTTAAAGTGGTACTTAATCCATCAGTAAGAATTCCATGATAAAATTGAGGCTGTGCCTTGGGTGACCTGTCAGAAACTGTATATCTTATTGCTGGGAATCTTTTGAGACTTGGGATTTGATTTTTCTCCTGCACATATATGAGATGTCTTTGGCAAAGGTCACATAAGTTTTAACCCACAATATTAAGTCACAAATGAAATGGATTTAAGTGGTCTAGTCCTACTCCCCTGTGAGTGCTTGCTCACATCTCAAAACCACCGTATAATTTGTCACAATTCAACATGATTATCTGCCTTTGCTCAGGAGGACTATAATAGCTAAAGAGTAAGTTATATTGCAGGTGAGGATATAGGATTACTGGTAGAGCTGATTGAAAGAGCTTTCTAAACTCTGGTCTAAGCCTGTTTGACCCTAGCTTACTTGCCTTTTTTTTTTTTTTTTTTTCCCCGGTTCTGTTGTCCTTCAGCGTTTTAGGTTTGTTTTTACAGTTTTCTTCACTGGTGTTTTTTGGGTTTTTTATTGTGCTTAAAAATACCCTAGATTGCACCAAAAATGCCAACCCAAAATAGGATAGGAAACAAAGGTTCAGCTGACAGCGTGTAAATAGACCCAGCAATCCCTGATTCAGCTGTCCTCCCTGCTCAGCACAGTTTTTCAGCATGTAGACAGTGAAGCACATAAATGTTATTTTCTAAACACTGCATGTCCAAATGACCTAGATGGGATCATGGAACAGGACCTGGTTTGAAAAGCTGCTCTCCCAGCCGCTCGCCCTGCCCACCCCACCGGGGGGCTTTGAGAAGCAGGGCATGTTCGAGTTGCCAATCAAGCTCTTATGTAAAGCCCTGCTAAAGTTCAGTGCACTTTTTAAAGTATTTTGGGGTTTGGTACATTTTAAAGAAACAGTCCGTAGCATAATGAGCTGTGCATATCTTCTCCATGTTCATTAGTTGCATGCTAATGGCTATGTTTAAAATTCCTTCTTATCTTGTTTTCTGATTGATGGGAACTTGAACCAACCTCTAGACTTCCAGACCTTGCTCAGTTACCGTTTTTTTCATTGGCAGAATAAATCATTTGATGTGAAAAGTATTGTGCACTATTCTGATTCCTTGTTCAGGCCTATATTATATATTATTTATCAACATCTATTTTGATTTCTCTGGGTATCTGATGAGGTTCTATATTATATGACAGCCTCTGTTATTTAACAAACCAGCAGGATTTTTTACCTTCTGCTGTTGCAACACAGGACAAAGGAATTGCATGCCACTCTTTTTATTTTTGTCTGCTTTTCTTCTTTGCTGTAGCTGCTTGTGTTAAAAGACAAACAAACAAACAAATCTCTGTGGACTTCAAAGAGATCAAATTAAAAAAAAAAAAGGCAAATAATTTCTTAAAGCTAAGCTGTTTTGCTGTGTTTCTCTCCTGTTTTTCTTTTCTTCCCCCTTTTTTTTTAATTCTGAAAAGAAATAGCAGGCTGTAGGCACTGCCTGTGGCTTGCTAGCCTTGCTTCTTGTGTGGTCTGTGCAGACTTTATGATTTATTCAGCTAATGGGAAAGGAGCATGACCCCCAGTGGCCACAGAAAGAGAGCTGCATGTGGGTTTAATGCTTTCACCACAAAAATGTCTGCTATGACTAAGCTGTGTGGCTGAAGTCACTGTCTGAATGGTGCTAAAAAGGAACTTAGGCATTAAGTGTGCACTATTTACTATAGATTGGCTCTTGGGATTAGGCCAAGGGTTTCTTACTCAGTTTCAAAGAATAGCATGGAAGCTGCTAGGAAAATTAGAGCCGTGCAATTTATTTTTACCAGTCTCCCCAGTGAGTGACCCAGTGAAGGATTTGCCTCATAGCACTTTTTTTCATCAGTTACCAAAGAGCAATTCAAAATGTACTGATTTGTTCGGGAGTTTTATGGAGCTTATTGTTTACATTTTCCCATCTCCTACTTTTCTTCATGTTAATATGACTTTCTAACAATATTTTTCTTCATGTATTGCTTAGAACTGTAGAGGAAAACAGGTTTGGACAACATTTGAGCATCGTTGCTTGAGACCAGTTATAGTACTATCTCTGATTAAAAGAATGAAACTGTGGGCTAAATTAGGGCTCTGCCCTTGTCTTTGCTCAAGAGAACTGCAGAACCACAAATACCATTGGGAAGAAACTGAAATCTTCTGTTTTATTATGGCAACACTGCCACTAGGTTTACTTGATTTTGTTGACTTTTAAGGGCAAGTTAAAATGCTCTGTATCTGTTTTCCTACTGACAGCTAACTGTCTTCATGTGGATGTATTAAAAACCAAACCCACCACCACTACCTGTGTTGAGGGAAAAAATTGTAAAGTGCTTTGTAGTCTTTAAAAAGCATTTAGAACTTCTGCTTTCCCAGCACTAACATCCTTCTTCGTGCCGTGGATGAAACCCAGTGGAGCATTAAAAATTAATCACAAACACTTTGCTAGTGGTTTTGTTTGTTTGCTTTCTGAAAAATATTGTTACCTGAAAATGGTAAGCACACCTCTTAACAACTAAACATTCAAGAGAATGAGGGAAAAAATTAGAGCTAGGAACTGATATTCCAGATTCATTCTGTCCTTCCACAGTTTGATCTAGGTCAGTTCCAGCAACAATAACTTCAGCATAAGGAAAATAAAGATTTGCTGCTAGTATTTAGTGAAGTTATTGAAACATGTAGAGAAAGAAATTTAAAAATCAAGTATAAAATGTGTTATATTCTTTTAGTATCAAATATCTGACAGGGTAAAAGTGACTATTTTTTGTCACTAAGTTGTGGAAAGTGGGAAAAATTAAAATTTAACTGATTTTATGTAAATAAAAATACTTATATGCATGTCTTTGCATTTTGTCTTGCAGTTGTATAGATTTTTGACTTGTAACCAAAATTTTAAAACCTAGATGACAGATGTTAAGATCCTAAATTGTATTTCTGCACACAGGCATCAGTTTCTATAAATGCTGAGAACCCACAAAACAGAAGACACTTAAGTGAAAGACTATTGGAGTATTGCAAGTGTTTTGCAGTTTTAAAATTTGGGCCATTTTTACTTATAAATATTATTGGGGAAAAAAGTTGTGCAACATTTCTTTTTGGAGAAAGTAAAGTGTGGGCATCTCTTGAAAGATTATATACATAGGAAAATATGGTGAATTCTTTGGTGAAAAATACTTCTGTGAAAAAGGCTAGATATATTAATTTTGCATTTTTAAATGAATAGGTTTTGCATTTTTAAACAATCTTTCCTGTCTATAGCAGTTCTTTTGTTTTAATGAATTCCAAAATATTACTTGTATCTTGTCAGATGAAACCCCTGAAAATAACTTGTTAAACTGAAACAGTTTTTAAAAATCTTTTTTTCCCTTTAGAGAAGAACTGAAAGAAGTTATTCATAAACTTCTGTTTCGTAATCTTAAGGCACAGAGGTTTGAAATTTTTGTTTGACTCTGGTTGGAAGTTTATCCTTCCTGTTGAGTTTTCTGGGATGTCTGAAATAAGGGTTGAATTCTCAAGGTGGAAGACTTCCTGCTGTGCTTAGTTTATTCCTGATTCTTGCACAAGCAGGAAGAAAAAATGTGAAGAAATGAGCAGTGATGCTGTTATCTAAACACAGCAATTTGTGAAAATGGAGTGAGGGGGTTCTGCAGTAGAGGATTAGGCCTGGTTTTAACCTTATAAAGGTTTGTATTTCCTGCCTAGAGGAGGGCTCTGACTTCATGCTGCCCTGTAACCTAAGACTAGAATGATGTGCTGATGGTACCATAAGAGAATTTGCAAAGCCGTTGCTTTGGGTTATACTGAGCATATTTGCAGGGCTGCTGTACATTGTGGAGAAGTTCCCCTCTGCAGGCTGTGGGGGATGGCAAGGAGAACTGTACAAGAGCAGTGGGAATAATAATCCTAAAAGTCTCCTTACCTACAGCAAGCAAACTGGTGTGTGTGGTGTGCAGCACAGATGCCTTGTCAGCAAGAGGCAGGGGAGAGGGACAGCTGGACGTGTCTGGCGTGCAGGTGTTTCAGCTGGTATTCACACTGGCTACTGGCAAACAGATTTTTTTTCTCCCTTTTTTTTTTTTTTCCCCTTTAATTTCTTTTTCTGATGGAGGAGGAAGAGACAGTGGGAGGTAAAGAAAGAAGAGGGATCACCCACAGTCATTTCCCAGAATGGAAGAGGAGAAAAGCAGCACATCAGCTCAGCCCCTGTTTACACATATAACTGGCTCAACTTTCCTTTGCAAGTATAAATCAAATGGTACAGACTTGTGATGTTTTTCTCTCTCCTGTGAAGGCAGCCTCTTCTTTCTTTTTTTTTTTTTTTTGACTTATGAGGATTGTGTTAGTACTCCAAGAGTTCTGCATTGCAAGTTGTAAACTTGACTCTGGGCTGTTTTGACTGAAAGCAACAATTTTCTCGTCAGTAGGTTTCTTTTTCCCTGGACAGTCACATAGTGACTTGTGTCACTAAGAACTGCTTCAGTGACATAAAGTAGTTACACATTCAGTAGCTTTAGACCCTTCCTTGGGAGCATGTTTTCTGAGGAAAATATTTTCCAGATTATCATGACTGCACCTGCCTTCTGTGACTGAAGCGTGAAGGGCATGGAGAAGTTATTTGAATTCTGAAATTCTTGACAGTGATTTCTGAAGTGATTGACAGCTGGTAAAAGCTAGAGTAGCTCTTGGGGTATTCTCACCTAAGTCAAGCTAAAGACCAACTCAGAGAAGTTGTAGGTGTTCTGCAAGCTAAACTTCACTGTTTTGTGCAATTTAGGCTTTTGATAATGAGGTCCTAGTATAAATTACTGGGGTCTGCCTGTACTCACACAAATATTACAGTTAAAAGACGTTTCTCCTAATTTCTTCCTTTTTTGTTTTGTTTTGTGTTTGTTGTTGGTTTGTTGGAGTTTTTTTTTCTTTCCCCTCATGTAAATGTAGCACTGAGGAATCAGGTTTTTCATCTATATTGGACATGTGCCATTTAGTCCTACATCTGTTCTCTGACAGTAGCTAGTTTCAGATGCCTTGAAGGGGAGTATATAGTAATGTAAATTATTATTACTGTTATTGTATTTGCTACAGTACAGTATTGCTACCAGATGCCCCTTGGGGGTTGCATCTCTCCTCATTTGGGATATGCATTATACTTAAATCTTGTCAAGCGTTTTTCAGTTTTGTCAAGGTTGGAACCATCACTTAGAGAAAACCATAATGTGCTTCCTCGGTTTGTTCCACTTTGGTTCCCATTCTATCAGCATCATTTCCCATTGAGCTTGGTTTTGCTCTTGAGTCAAAGGGCAGAGTTTTCTCATGATTCTCTGTTAGCTAGTCATAAGATCTGAATGATTTTGATCGTTTAGTTTATGGGAACATTGACTTCCATGTCACTGAAAGCTAAGCTAAGATGCCTTTGCTTGCTGGAATTTCTAATACAGTTTTAGAGTGGCTATTATGATTAAGTTATTATAATAACAGCCAGGGCTCTAGCCTGTTTCTTCATCCTTGAGGCTTGCTTTCTTTCTCCATGGAGCTGCTCTACTCTATTAATATCATACAGTGGTTTGGTGAACAAGTTTGCTGTAGCACAGATAATTATATGCATCTTCTTGGACCAAACTAGAACTAATAATATGTAACATATAAGTCAGTGATGTCATTGTTTTGGAGAATGCCCTCTAAACAATAGGAAGTTTTGTCCTTCACCAATCAATATGCTGACATATTTACTCATGTGGACGTTATTGTCTGTCCCATAATTGCTTGGATTTATGTAGGTGTTCAGGAGACGAGTAATTTACATTTGGTTTTTGATTCTCTCATAGAATATACTTGAGAGTGTCACATTCTGCTTGATGTTTAATTTTTTCTCATTGGAATGTGTGCATGAATATTCCCTAAACAGACAAGTGATCTGTGCAGCCTAATTACTTCCCACTTCCCAAACCATTTCAGATCTTTAGATGAAAGTCACTATGAAAACTATTCTATGGATTTTTCACGTAATTTAGAATTAGTTCTTCCAAATCTAAAATCAGTTGTTTTCATTGGGAACTGCTAGATGCAGACTCTGACACTGTAATTTCCTCACATAACTTACTGCTTCTTTTTTTTTGCTTTGCCTTTTTAATATATTTTCTGTTCATTGCCTTAATCTTTGGTTTTGTATGTAGACATTTATCTCCCGTATTGTAATTTGCCGGATGTATTCTACAGTCTGAGAACAGGATGATCATTTCATTTCCTTTATCTCTCCTTTTGAGACTATTCTGCAATACAAAGGACTAAACCTCTGTCTATGAAAAGTAGTTACAAATAGTCTTGTGAAAAAGTGTTTTGAGAATTCATCTTGAAGCTACTTAGCCCTTACTCTGTCTAAGAATACTGCAGTTGGGATGGAGTTTTGAAGCTCAGAACGTGGTCTGTTGTATTTATCTTTCTAATCAATACCCTCTTTCTTTGCCAGAAGGTGCTCCTGTATCTTTCACTCCTGTCCAGGAGTTTATTCTCCCTTCCATCAGGTCTAGCAGGTCGTGCTGCTGCCAGGGTGTCAGCTCATCCAGCATCACTCATTTCTCGGTGGGGGAAGACGGGATTTTTCCATTGAAGCAGCTCACTGAACTGATTCAGCCAGGCACCTCGGGATCTTTGCTTCCAGTAGAACTGGAGAGAGGGGAGAGAGCATTCAGCTCACGAGTTGGGGGTAGGGGGATCAGGATTTCCCCTTTTGGCAGCCACCTGCAGCTAGACCAGATTATGTATAATGTCAAGCCACATTCTTAAACAACTCACAGTGTTTCTGATCTAGTGAGACTGGAGTGTTTGATGTGCTTAGTGGAGATTTGACTTTTCAAATAGGTCTGGCAGCAAGTACTAAAAAGCAGGTGTCCTCCAGATTGGTGTATGACTTACATAGCCAAGAGAAGGCTTCACAGAAGGCAGCTACTAGGAAAAAAACAATCATAAAACAAATAAGACACCATTAGTTTAAATGGGCAAAAGTCCACAAAGGAAAGGACCTGGCAGCTGACTCCAATATTATTACTGGCTGAAAAGAAATTCGAACTTTTTGGCAACAACAAATGTCAGAGAATTGGATTTGAACAGGTGAAATTTATAATAACCTTTGGACACAAATAGTCACAGAAGATCAGAGTGGGTGTTCAAATAATGAGGACTATCTGCAGCAATAGGTAAAGAGAATTAGAGTATATAAAATCATCATTGCAAGAAAGTACAGGGAAGAAGTGAGGTTTTCCTAAGAATATGAGTCACAGAAAATCAGTGGGAATTGGGTGCCTTCTTTTCTCTTCTGAAAAGTCTCCAGCCAAACTCCCTGAAGTGACACTACTGAGGGAATGTGATCTTTCTCAGATCTTCTAAATGCAAACCTGTTCAAAGCACAGGAAAGTCACATATTTCAGAGCCTTCAGGAAGGTGGAGGAGGGCAACTACCAAAGCAGGAAAGATTTTAAGGAGCAGAGAAATTGATGATGTGCTCAGTAAATACAAACCTTGGGTTTACAGCATTGATGGCGAACTGTCAGCTGAGACGTTAAAATGACATTTTCTCTTACTCTGTCTAAAAACTGAAGAAAACAATGGCATGTTTTTTAAGCGCAGGATTTCATCTATTTTTCTTTTTTCTTTTCCTATGCTTCAGTAAAATGTGTCAAGCATAAACTGTGGTTCTGCTCATCCTTTTGTTCAAAATGCAGTGCATCAATTCTGTTTCTACATACGGTATTGTATGCATTGCATTTGATGTGTTATCAGATAATCTCTATTCCCAATCCTAACAAAAATATTTGGAAATTATTGTGTATGGTAATATAAATTCATATATCAGATACAGTAAGTTATTAGACTAAATATATTATATTTCAGCTGGCCAGAATTTAGTTTCTGTTCTCAAGAAAATACGGTGTGCAGCTGTTTTTTAGTCTGCTTTCTATGTTGAAATGTGTACTGATACATATTCTTGTCCTGTTTTTGTTCTGCCCTAGGACAGCACTGGGAATAAATTACTGTATCTGAATGGACCATTTCCTATTAAAATACTTAAATAAACATAGGAGAAACAAGCATATATGCAGGCACCTACGTACTCATATTTACACAGGCTTAGTCACTCAGAATTTGTAATTTTTTTTCTTTTCCTTTTTGAGTGGAAGAAATATTATAATATATCATCTGCTTTTGAAATAGTGGTGTGGTTTTTTGGGGGTTTTTTTTTCAGTTTGAGGGATTTAATTGTTCATGGCTGGGAGGGTTGGATGTTTTTGTGCTTGTGTTTGTTTTTTTTTTACTGTGGGATGCTCAAATACTGGCACAGATTGCCCAGTGAGGTTATGGAGTTTCTGCCCTTGGATATACTTAAAAACCCAACTAGACATGGTCCTGGGCAACCTGCTCTAGGTGATCCTACTTGAGCAGGAAGTCCTCCGGAGATCCCTTCCAACCTCAGGAATTCTGTGGCTTTTAACTGGAGACTTACTTATATTTTTTTTTTAGCTGTGTGTTTTTTCTAGCACAGAGGGAAAAATAAGTCAAGCAAGGTAGGGTTTTATAAAGAGGTTTAAAAACTGAGAAATGGCAGAAAGAAATGCAAGTGAACAATATGCATCCTACCAAGCTGATGGTTGACGAGCTGAGGAGCAGTGAGAGCTTGGAAGGGCAAAAGCATATCTGGCAAATCTGGTCTTTCCAGAATGGTGAAAAGGTATAAAAGCTCTTCATAATGAAAAAAGTATGAAGCAGCAATATTTTTGGTTAGTTTTTTATTTAGCTTTCTCTGTGTTTTTAGATTTTTCAAGGACATTTCTTTCAACAACATCTGGTTTTCTCAGTTTTACCAAAGAGTGAGTCTTGTTTTTCCGGAAAGCTGGAAATGCTACGTACTGTACATGGATTACTGATCTTTCCAAAGCTGCTCACAGCTGACATGCACAGATCCATCGAGTGAGTCATAAAGCCCAGTCAGCTGTATCTTTTGCTTGTTCCTCGGTGGGATTTAGTGGGTACTGGCTTTGTAGACTTTGAAAAATGGCCAGGAGCTTTGACAAAGAACAACCTGAATGTTGCTGCTAAAAAAACAAAAGCAAAAAAGCAACATTGGAAAGTTGCTTTTTCATAATCTAAGCTGTGTTTTCTGCTGCAAGCAGGTGAAATTATGTTGTCAGGACAGCCCTTCCACTAATATATGATGAGATTTGTGATGAGTAGAAGATTTTCTTTTGAAATAGTATTGCAGTGGCATGACAAAGCCTTTAATTTTTATTCTTTAGAATGAGTAGAATTTGCATTGGAGGAAGATTTATAATCCTTCCTTAAGGAATCTGTGGGTCATGCTAGATTGAGTTATATCAGACAACCTGACTCCTCTTTCTCATTTTCATGTCTGTAACTGTGCTACTATGGATTTAGTTTGAAGCCTTTTTAAAGATGAGTGTTTTCTTCCATGGTAGAGTAGGCAGTTGGGTAAGTCAGGTAAAGAAAGAACAGTTCATATATCTGCCAGGGGTATGAGTTTCTTCTTCTCTCAGTATATTTCGTTTCTTTAGAGCAACTGGATGGACTCTGTATTGCTTGCTGGTGGAGAGGAACTTACTCTATAAATAAGTTTCCTAATGCTAACAGTCTTTTTGAAAGGCTACAGTTTAGATGTTCTCAGTTTTGAAACCTTTTATTCTATGCTTTTATCATTCACTGTATTTTTCTCTTTTGTTTGAGCTCCAAATTTACTTGTAAGCATTTTACACTTCGGAAAAATTATCCAAAGATTAAAAGGTAAGTGCTTAGAATTAGGAACTTCATTCTGCTGTTTCTTTGAACTATAAAATTAGAATAGGCCTGATTCTTTTTTAGAGAAGTAATCAATTTTTTAAAATGCTTTTTTAAAAAAATCCCTAAACAAGCAAAGTTCATAACACTAGTTGATCTCGATGCAACAGACAAAATTTTAGATTTTAGATATTATCTGGTACACCAATGCACTGAAAATCTTTGTTGTTCTTTGAAAGTGCTGTTTAATAACTGTCTGTATGTCGCCTACACATACCAGTAGTTTCTGGATGCCAAATACTTTTTCAGAATAAAAATGCAAGAGATGGCCAAAGGTTCAAGGTCAAGTGCAAAGTAGGACAGGAGAGGGAGGACATCATTTTCAAGTGCCTCTTGGTAAAATAACCAGAGAAGACAGTAAGCCATTCATAAGGATTAAGGCTAATGGGTGAAAGTAAATTGTTTTAATTAGGTTTCTGAGTTTTAATCCAAAACAAAACTTGCAAGAGGCGTATTGTAGATATCAGCATATGATCCTACCCTATTAAATACATTTTCAGCATCTCAAGAAAAAGCAGCAATGGGATCGTCATCATCTCTCACCTCTCATAATATCTGTAGCACTCTTCTTAAATTATCAGCTGCCTCCCTGCCTGGCATGAAACTGCCTTGATCTTGATTTACAATGGTGGTAATGCTTTTGTTTAGTCTCGTGGTTAGCCATTTAGTAAATATTTTTAAGACTACATTTAACAAAGATACAGAACGATAGTCCTTACATTTACTGAGACTTTATCAGGTTTCAGAGGGCACAGATTCCCCTTCACTTTTTTTTGATAATGGTATTGCACCTTTACCTGGTTGTGTGCAAGGCATTTTGGAGGCACTATTTTGGGTGAATGTAGGGTTTCTGACATATATTCCCTGCTGTCACCCACTCTGATCAGTCCAATTGCCAGACTCCAATTACTGTGCCATTTAATACAATTTATACAAGTACAGTTGGATATTCCTTCCACTCTGGCAGCAGATAGCAGTGCCCCAGTAGAGCTTAGAGAGAGGCATGGAATAGCCATAAAATTTGGAAGAGTAGGCAAGAGAAACATGTAATTCTTAAGTACTTTCTATAGTGGTCCTATAGAAAGTGCCTTTGCCTAGTGGTATAGGCAAAGAACAGAACTTATATTTCCCTTCTGGTACTGCCAAGGAACTCTTCATGAGCCTAAAAAACATGTGAATGATGTGGACAGGGACATGAATTTAGCACTTTTCCATACCTGGGGTTGTCCAATAGCTAAAAACCAACCAAAGCTTTCCTCGAGTGTGCAGTCTTTGGGACTCCAGGAAAAAAACAAGGATGTATTTATCTGCTTATCTTCTCTTCCTGTATATCATTATTCAATGGCACTTGGATTAGTTTTGTTTGCAATCAGTTCTGCCACATTTAGAACAACTCCAAATGTGCATGTCCTCAAGTATGATAAAAATTCAGCTGAAGAAACTTAAATTGGGTAGTGAAAGTTCTGAAGAGTTTCAATAACAATTTTTAATGGAAGAACCATTGCTTCTTGTAGGTCAAGTTGTCTTGGTTTGAAAGACAAGTGTCTGCTAAGGAAGGCAGGAGCCTCCCTTACAGGAATGGAAAATGTAAACCCCCTCCCTCTGAATTATTATAATTGTGAAATTAAGGGGCTCTCGGGCAAAGATATGGAAATAGGAGTAATAGCTCTTTACTAGTACGTACAGCAAGGCAAACAAGCAACACCAGCTCTGGCATTAACACCAAACAGAACAGGAGCCAGTCCCAGCCTTTTTGGCCGCGGCACTTTCCCTCTGGTGCAGTTCCGGGCACGGCCAGCAGGGGCGCCGGTGGCTCCCGGCGGGCGGGGCGGGTGCGGTGATTCCCCCGCGGCTGCAGGGGGCGCTGCGGCGCGGGCTCGGGCAGCACGCGGTGATGGCGGCCGGGCCCAGATGGGCAGGGGTGGAAGAGAGGCCTCGGTCCACAAACCCTGGGGCAGAGATCCCGGTGCCCCAGCAGGACTCTCGGAAACAGCAAGCAGGGACAGCAAGACATATCAGCAGGCAGGGGCTGCGGGGCTGCAGTGCAGTGAGAACTCAAAGCGGTGCCAAAGAAGCAGCAGGGGCGAGGCGGCGGCAGCCCGGCTCCCAGCAGGGCAGGGAGAGGCGCGCTCAGGATCCCGGGCACCCGAGCAGGTGGGGACAGGTCCCTCCTTTAGTGAGGTGGGTGTTAGTAAGGTCCCAGTTCGGTGGCTGCTCTCACAAGCAGAGGCTCACCCCATGGCAGAAGAAGCAGCAAATTCCTTTTGCCAAGCAGCAGCTCCTCCGAAGCCGAGAGAGTGCAAGAGCCAGCAGCTGCCCCTGCCCTGTCCTTTACCTGCTCAGTTCTCGCAATATCTCTGTCCCTCGGAGAGAAACCCTCAGAAAAGAGAAGTGCAACCCTCCTCCCCTGAGCTTGATCACTTCTTTTGTTTTCTTAAGTACCCAGTTGTTAATGTTTCCTAGCAACTTACGGAAAAAGTTCTATAAGTAAAAAGGAACACAAGGAAAGGAACCTAATCCCCAACACAAGTGGATGCAAAAAGCGATGGTCAGACTTGTTTGAACCCTACATTAATGAATTCCAGTTTTTAACTGTTCTGAAAGGTTCTGTGGTATTTTGTTGTGTAATCAAATAGCCTGAAATCAAATGCATCTGAAATGTTTATATAATTTAACAGCATTTTACAGCTTAAGGCCTTTAATAGAACTTAGTCAATTGTAATGCATCTCACGGTCTGGGTGGGACACACAGGAACTAAGTGTCCATCCACTGAACAAGAGAAACATGAAATGTTTTTTAAGTTTGGAGAGACACTAGCAAAAATTGTGGATGTAGTCCTTTAATCTTTATCAAGACTATATTTTGAAATTAGGGTTCTCCAAAATAGGGTGATTTAAAGCTTAGCAAACACATTCTTACTGAAAGTACCCCTCACAAATTATTCCTAGGGATGATCCTGCAGTTACTGGTTTTGAAAGAGTTAAACTCTTTACCTCTGAGAAAACATTTGCTTTTAGAGTAATTCCTTATCTTTCAGCAGTATTCAAGGAAACCGAGTGAGAGAACGTACTGTAATATTGAATAATAAGGAGCTAAAGGAAAGCTTCCTTCATTTTCATGCTTTCCTTGCCAGCCTGTGCTGCAGCTCCAGCCTTCTTTTCCCTGGCAGGAAGGAGAAAAGAAGAAAAAAAGCAGTGGATTCCTCAGCATAACTTCCTCTGTTCCTTGAAGTTTAGCCACTGGTCTAATCTCTGAAAGTTTTTCCTGGCTTGCATTGACTTGCTGCTCAGACAATGAGCACTTTTTTAACCTGTCAGGAGCTGAATTGCTTGGCCTGCCATCGGGCTGACAGTGTGCTGCTCTTTCTGAGACTACTCTGTTCCTGAGATGCAGCACTGACACAAATCTGTACAAGGGCTGATTTTGTGAGTGCCCCAATGGAATCCCCTTCAACCACTGTCTATTTAGTAAGGTTCAGTGAATACTCAAGGGGAGACTCCTTGGCAATGGATTTTGCCTTTTGCAGGAATTCTGTGTTGGAATTTTTAGTATAGGATGGCTCTGTTGGACTGTGTGCTCTTTTAAAAAAATCACTCAGCTTGCAGTTAAAGTTCTGTTTATATTTCTGCAGTGTTTAAAGCTGTTCCTTATCTGTTGCCTATGCTCTTTATCATTCATAGGTTTGAGGGAGATGGAAAAGACCTGCTGGGTTTCAGGGAGGGAGGCAGGCAAGCCAGAAGCAGAGACAAAGGTAGGCTTGGTCCTCAAGAAGAAATGACACAGTAAAGAATGACCTTTCCTTATTATACTGTTTTCCCACAATAAATGTGCCCCCTACTGCAGTATTTTCAATACATTTACAATATATACATACACACACACCCTTGCATGTGTGTGTGTGTAAATACAGTCTTCATGACTGCTGAAAGTTTGAAACCTGAAGGGCTGAAACTGTATTGATGTGGTTTTAGAGGTTGAATGTCACCCACCTGTACCTGCACTCAGGAGATTTCACACTGCCACACCAAAACACACATAATTCACTGCTGCTTTTGACAGCTGACATCACACCCAGACTGCCTCAAGCAGTGTCACACAGGGACTGCCCCTGCACCAGGCAGTGAGAGGGGTGTCCAAAGTGACCTGCATGATAATTCTGTGCATTATTTGCTTTGCATTAAGCTTGGTGGCTCCAATTAGCATCTGGATCTCGTTGTGTTTAGCGTTTTTTCCAAACACATAGGCAAATCCATGCTCTGAAAATTTTATCTGTATTTAGGTTTTCTTCTCATGTTTATATCTACTTTTCTGGGGGCTTGCAGGGGGCTTTGCACTCTCATTTGGTCTGTCAGGAACAATATTTTGTCATATCTACAGCAGGATTGAAAAGATCACTTTTCCAAAATGTGGGGCTGTTTAGATATTTTCCTCACAGTTACTGTTTGATTTTCTATTTCCCTGCTAACTAGTGGTTTCTTTAAATTCCATGCTGTAAAGGAAGGTTGGGCTTCTAAGCCTATTTTAACTTTTATCCTTGATAGCTTTCACTCCCTAATACATGGTAACTTGCAGGATTGGGTCCATGCTGTAGAATTTACACAAAAAGCTCTATGAGATTTGCTGGGCACAATTGTGAAAACTGTTCAGTATATCCTGTTTTCTAAATGTCAGCTTTTTTTTCTTTTTTTTCTCTTTCATAGTGGGTGGGCTGACTAAACAGAGACTTTTTTACATGGTACTTTGCTGTTTTCTAAACAGAGCAGCTATGTATGCTATCTAGTTTATATACAGCTTCTTTTTTTCCTTTTTTTTTTTTTTTTAAAGCAGGGTAGCCTTATAAATATGTTGGATTTAAAAGAAGCTAGTCCTACAGAAAGTGCTTTGTTTCTTGTATCTAAAACTTCTCTTTATTTTTTTTCCTTCATATTTTATTCGTTGCTTTGCTGTGTGCCACTTTCTGTGTGTTTTGAAATAATTATGCATAGGTCCTACAATACAATAAGGCCAATGTTTGCAAGAGTTTTTGTTCTGATATATAGCATGGAATGGAGCTAATCAAAACCTAAGTGTGGCCTTTGCACTCACTGCAGCTTCTAAAATACATAATCGACATTATTTTGGGCCTTACAACAGCATTTGGCTTTAAAGCATTAAAAAAAGACCATTCCAAATTAGGAAAATTAGAACAAAAAACTATTCTAAAATAAAGAATTAGTATTCTTAAAATATATCAGCACATAAATACATCTCGGATAACTCTACCACTTTTGGGCTTGCTGGAGAGTCAAAGGAAGGCACACTTTTCCTGCAATTAATGTCTCTAAAGGGACCACATCCAAAATTATTATCCTAAATAAGCTGCATAGCTGCTGCCTGGATAATCCTGCAGGCAGCATATCAGATCAAGTTGGAGGTACTGCGTGGAAGGATTCATAGTGGAATTAAAGGCTCCTCTGAGAAAAACTGGTTCCCAGCCAGGGCAGCCCTTATAAGCACTAAGAAAGTCACCTGAAAATTGCCAATGGGGATGTTGCCCAATCTTTATTCACTCTAAATCTGAAAATAAATTTCTCTGGATCTGTTGGGACCAGGTTTGTGTGTACCAAGAATTGATAAAGTGTGTGCTGAACTCTCTTCCTACGTCTCTGCCGATGTAGGTCTATCTTTATTTCTATGCTACTCTTTTACTTTGTAGTTTCTTCTGGCTTGGTTTCCTTTTCTTGGTTATTTCTTGCCTTTTTTAGTATTCTGTCCATTCCTGTCAAGACTGAACGCCTTTTCCTAGACTTCAGCTGTGCCCCTACTCACATAAAGGTTATTGACTATGATACTTGATTTGATAGTGCCTGTTGAGTGATATCTTAGAGTTGAAGGCAGTGAAAACCAAGCAGCTAGCCAGTTTAAAAATTCAGCTTAGGTTTCCTTTGGAAATGATTATTTAGTGCTGCATCAGCTTTCTGTTTTGTTGCATAGTACATTGCTATTTCTGTGTTTTAGGAAGTGTTTTATGAGGATGTGCACTACTCTTGGATTAAACCTTGATCCTATGACAATGTGAGTGTTCTGGCCTTGATCCCAAGTAATAATTAACATTAGGAGCATAAGGAGTTTCTGTGGGTTAATGGTACAAGTCTCATATTGAATGTTTCTTTGATGGAAAAGTGTTTATCCAGAAAGATGCTTTGGAGAGAAATTTGTTATTCAGTATGACTCTGATCAGTCATTTTTGTTGGGGAGGTGATCTTTGATGCTTTATTTGGTTATTTGCACTACCACAGATGTATTCCTGGGGAGCAATTGAATTTGAAGGGGGAGCAAAAGGCAGCCTGTTACGTTTGCTTCCCAGGTTCCACTGCCCACAAAACAGCATCACTCCGTGGGGAAGTAGGAGGTTCTAGCATTCCTTGGGATGTGTGGGAAATGGCGTGTGTGTTTATATGGCCGTGGTTTCACCTTACACAGGGACCACCAGGTTTTAATGACACACTTGGCCACAGGAGGTTCAAGCCACTGACCACTGTGTTTATTCCGATGAGCCAACCTGTTGGCACTGGGAAATCTTTTACCCCAGTTTACACCACGACATAAAAAGAAGACAACACATTTCTTGTCTATAGTCACATTTTCCAATATTGGCATTGGAGATTCCTAGGGAAGGCTCTTTTTTTTAACTTTTTTTTTTCCCCTATGTGCTACCTGTTAAAGGCAAATACCATGGAGGGTGTTTTATCAGAAGGATGTAGGACGGTGTCAATGTGCAAAAACTGAATTTAGGCAGTACATCATTAAAGAAACTAATCAGTGCTGTTCTAGAATGTGAGGTGAAAACAGTCCAGCTCTCTATGATGTCCTGTTTCTAATGAATGCTTTGTTCCACATCAGATTCTTGCTTTTCAAAGTAAATAAGGTTGGATGCTGGAATTTTCTTCAGAAACCTCATGTTTGTTGATGCTGTTTGGGGGGAGGGAATGGGAACAAAACTTTAATGGAACTGAATTATTAATTTTAAAATATTCTCCATTATTTTTTTTTTCAAATCCATTCTTAAAATAACTGGAGAGACAGAGGAAAGTCAGATGTCCCAGCAATTTCAAGCAGATTCTTCTCTTTACGAAGAATATATGTCCCCTCTGGTATTGATGAATAATGAAAGGCTGTTACCTATTGATGTATTGATGTAATATTGATGACTGACAAAATTCTGATGTAAAGGAGGGATTAGATGGAGGTAAATTATGTAAGGCTAGTAATGAAATGGTGCGTTATTAAAGTGTTGTAGAAAGTGTTCTTATGGAATTGCTTTAAGTCTGGATATGTCTTGTACTAGAATTATAAAGCGTGATCTGTTCTTGATTAAGTCAACTAACTGAAATATCTAGTTGGAGACATATGTATATTTGTTATTGAAGTCAACCCTGAAAACTTGTTGTGGGATTGGTGAAAGCCTGGTTGTCTTTGGTTTGGACCTTTTAACCATGCTTACCACAAGCTACCTAAAATATAAAGAGCCTCCTTTTTACTCAGGCCTTTTCTGATGTTAAAAAATATGGACTGTTTGGCAGGGTGACATGATGGAAGTGCCCTCCTACTCTCCTGTATTGCAGAGTAATGGCAATATTCATTTAAATGTTTCACAAGCTGTTATTCATAATTACTTGTTTTAAAAGGTTTGAAAGGTTTTTCTTTCCAGAGTTCGGTTGTTTTAGACATTTCCACCGTGGTGAGGCTTTAGCTTTTATAGTGTGTTATCGAATTTGCTCCTCTTCAGTATATCACCAACAATGACTGAAATATGGGCTGCACACAAAAGCATAGAAGCATTCACTGAAGTTCTTCTACTGACAAGAAACTTTTTTTTTTTTACCTTTTGCACCTCTTTCCTATCTGCAATTTTGCCTTGCTAGAAAAATGAGAGAGCTTAGGGGGTCTGCACCTACATTTTGTAGCACAAATTAAATACATAAGTTATTAGGCAATCTCCAGACCCACTAGTTGCATTTAATAATGAGATATTTCTTGAGAAGTGCAGTGAGAATTAATTACCATTTGGTATATTGAACTTGTAAAGTATAAAGACCCTAATTCAACACTATTTAAGCATGTGACCAGCTCCAAGCACATCTGCTTTACTTCCATAGGAATCAATGGAATTTAACCATGTGCCTAAAGTTAAACCTGTACTAAATCACTTTTCTGAGTACAAACAAACTGCAATTTAGAGCTTATAAAAGCTGTTTTTTCCCCAGAGTTCTATAGAGCAATTTCTAATCAGACTAAAGATAAAAAGCTCTCTCTTTTTCAGAAGTGATGTTCCATTTTCATTTCAAAGTAGCTTTAGTTTATTTTGATCAATATACTAACTTTAATGCCCATGTTTTCTCATAGGAAATGTCTTCCATCTATTAAAAAAAATAATAACTATTTGAAAAGCAATAGAGTGAGTCATAAAGCTTGTCCAAAACCATCACAGATTCTCCTTTGTGTGCAAGGAAGTATTTCAGTTTATACTAAAAAAAAATTATCAAAGGGAGAGTGTCAGAAAAGTGCCTTCTTATGATTCATACTGAGAGAGAGTGGGATTTAAGTAAGATATTCTACAAAATAAATAATCTGATCAATGGTTAAATAAAAATGCCAATCTGTAATTTTTATTAGCTCCTACTCTTCTGTACAAAAGGACTTTGAGACATGAATCGTTAATCCATGGTATCAATGATATTCAGTATGTACTCAATTCTTTAAATATTTGTATTTCATGAATAGTTGTCATGCAGAACTCTGGACAATTACTCCAAAGAGGTAACATCAATACCTGGCAGACTGATGGCAGTAGGATTCTTGCTCAAAAAACAGTCTTATAAGATCAGTGCTACTGTCAGAAACCTGTTTGGTGAAAGCAAAGGGGGGAAATTTTATAAGGGAGACAGTCAAGTTTAACAGAAACTTTGAGCGAGCTACATCCTGTCTTTCCATATAGCAGCAGTAACTATTTTACCAAGAACAGGCAAAATCTTCTGAGCCTAATTCCACTATCTAGGAAGTGTAAAGATTTGGTCAGCAGTTGGAATCTCCATCCCAGGACCTAGCAGGCTTCAATAAATGCCTACAAATAGTAGAAATTTCTGCAACAGCAAACACAGCATTTCTTTTCTCCAGATGTTAGTCCATCCCAAAAAATGGGAAATCTGGAAATGATCAATCTTCTTTGTGAGAACTCTAGTAAACACATAGCAGCTTCATTTCCAGATGGTGAAATCCACGTGCACCAGGCTTTCTACCAAGCTGTCAGATTCACCTGAATGAGGCTCTGTGTGTGCTCACTCTGTGGCTTTCCTGCTCCTGCACACATCCCCCCTTCCCTTCTGTGTCTGTTCAAAGAAGGTCTTACTTGCAATCAGCCGTACTCAACATGTGAACTCAGTGACTGTCATCTTGTCTCGTGTTTTACCTGTAATATTATGCACATGATGAATTATGGCCTAACCAGTTAGCTCTGTTGTGCAGCTCAGACAGTGACATCTAATTCTAGGAGTCATTTTTAACCCCAAAATCACTTTGTCCCTCCTGCTTTTTCCAGTTATTAGTTCTTAAACATATGCAATGGTTACCTGCACAATGACATATAGAATAATTGAGGAGTACAGGAATAGTGGATTATGGATTTGCTCTTCTTTGTCACAGACCCCAAAAATCCGTAAGGACAGGGAAATATGATAGAAGTGGAGAGAGCAAAGGGGATTTGGAACCACTTCTAAAAAGGATGTTCCATCTTTTACCTATGCTCTGAAAGTTGACTACATTAGATAGTGGTGTTTAATTAGAAACTAAATTAAGTAGCATTTAAGTAGTATGTTTTAAATATCATTTGAATTCTACTACCAGTAAGAACACTTGTTTAAAATTCTTCATTTGTGTTAACTATTACTTAGTTTAATGTCTTTGAAAAAATCAATTGCATTTTAAAGTACTTTTTCATTCCTGCTGTGCTGTGTGGTATAAATTGCCCAATGAGATTGTTCCTGCCCAACAGAGTTATCAGTCTATATAGACAAGCTGCAAAGAGCAGAGAAAGTGTCATTACGCCCATTTTGCAGCTGGGCAAACCTGAATTCAAACATGTGAAAGTGCTGTCAAGAAAGAGAAACTGGTTGAGTTTAGCAAGTTCATTAGCTAACACATTTAAATAAAATCTGGCTTTAGTCATATTTTGATGACCAGAATGTACCAACAGATTAGTATATAAAAACAGGCTATGGTCTGTGATACAATTACTATTTTGTGAGAAGTGGTGACTTCTATTTTTCTTAGAGCTGCAATTTACTATCATTGCAGTGTGGGTGTTTTCAGCTAATTCTGACATATTTGTCTATATTGTTAATTATATGTACTGATTTTTGCAGCGGAGATTTTTGTAAGAGCATATATTCTATGTCTATATTTGTAGTAGAGGAACTATGTCTATATTTGAACTACAATCCTTTGACCAATGGGAATATGCAAGAAAAAGTGTGAAAATTATAGCACAACTGCTCAATTCAGTACCGTATGTTTAATTTAGTAAAGAGGTGATCAATATACATCAAGAAAACCAGATTAAATGGATTTGCCTGATACTTTTATTGCACTGGTTAGAGGAGTTTAACAGATGCACTTATTATTTAGGAATGCTGTCTATTATACTCAAGAGGTTATTGAGAGATGAACAGTTAAAAAATTCTGAAGCACCTGAGTGACTTAAAAAAAAATACGTGTAAACTTGGTTCTTTAGTGCAACAGAAAGACTTGGGAGTCTGGTTTCTGTTGGTTTTTAAGGAGTCCTCTGGCCATGTTTTTTTTAAAATAGAGACTCTAAAGAAGGATTTACTAATGGCTTCCAGAAGAAGAAGAAGACACTAAGTTGCAGTTGTGATGTTTATTTCCAGATTAGAATTCTTCTGACACAGCTGTTCACAACTTGCTGGGAAAGTTTCTTGTCCTCTGGGTTAAGGAGTTGTCTTCTTCCAAATGTAGTTTTGATGAAAAGTCTTAACTCGAGTTGAAACAACTCTTCAAATAGCCATACCCAAATCTGTGAAGTATTTTGGATGTGACTGTCAAGGCCTTCCATTTGTCTGTGTTCAACAGAAAGCCAGTGAGCAGAGAAGCATACTCTGTGAGGTTTCAGATCTGTTTTCATTATCTTCCAGCACAGCAGTTTCAGTGACAATAGCTGAGATCAGTGCCTGAGAATTTTGCCCTCTCCCCATGCATTTTCTCTTCAGAACAGTCCCTACCCTGAAGATCCTGTAACAACAAAAGGGGATCATATAATGTACAAAGGAGAAATTGGGGATTAAAGGATTTTCCAAAGGCCATAAACAAGTGAAGGAAGATATTGTATCCATCACAGAGGTGATTTTCCAACAGCAAAGTTTAAGTGCATCACTGGGCAGCCAACAGAGGAACTTCTAACACTAGACATTTTTCATCTACATCCATTTTTCAGACTAACACATGATGAAATCATTACTCCCTGTGGATCAATGGGTATATTGCCACTGATTTAAGTGGAACCAAGATTTCTATCTAGAACTGTTAGTCTTGTCCCAGCTTTAAAAATAGAAGTGTCTGCTTTAACAAAGAATTGGGTTCCTTACTCAAACATTCTCCTTTCCTTCCTGCACATTAGGAGAACTGATTGATTTTTACAGAAGAGGTAACTGCAGCCAGCCAGTTGCACTGATAGGTAACTCAGTTTTTAATGGCCTGAAGCCTCTTGGTAAACCAGCCTCAGTCAGAAAGCTGCAGAATTATGAAGGATCAGTGCAACTTTCTAGTAAGGTTATACTTTCACTAGTAGTGTAATTTTTGCTTGGTTGAACACAACAGTAAGTCTAGGGCAAGGAGGGAGTTTGTTAGCGTTGGTTTTTTTTTTAAAGTAAAAAATATAACAAGTCAATAATACCATGGAATAAGTACTGCTTTTCTTCAATACATCTGTCAAGTGAAATGAGTGATACTTTACCGGCAGTTTAGATGAGTAACTACTAGGATAGGATCAGTGTCCTGTGCTTTAAAAATAAACTTCTTTGCTCTGAGTCAACATCTGTTTTGCCTTGGCCTTCATTTAGCAGCAGGAGACCATTATCCTGTGATGACTTTCTATTCCACTGACATCTCATCTGGTGCACCGATATTCTTAGTATTTTACTCCCCTGCTGTGCCCCTTCCCCTCAGCCACACACACACAAACACTCTTTATCTCAGCCTGTAGAATGCTGCATTCTGCTGTTTCCATGAATAGGAGATTGCACATAATGTAATCAATCAGTTGCTTCTACCACTAAGAAAAAGTGTGTCCTTCCAATTAACTTCTTACATCCCAATAACACAAGCAAGGGTCTTGGATAGGTGCCTAGAATCAGGAACATTTATCTAAACTGCCCTGACGCTCAGAATCTAAGGTGGGGGACTAGACCATCTGAGAAGCAATCTTGCAAAAGTTCTGGCTTTCAGATCTGGTCTGCTTATTGCTAGGGTTAAGAAAATGGAAAATAATTATGGAATAAACCAACTAAATTTTTACAAAGACTTTGCTTGTTTTGGTTTTGGGGCAAATATTTGGAATCAAACTAGTTTCCCCAGACTTACATGAGATAAATTATTATTCAGAGTCACTAAATCTTTTAAGTTTATTGTTTTGGGACAGTTAATTCCTAATGCTATGTCCTTTACTGTAAGAGAATACATCAAAGTGGGAATTTCTTCACTTGATGCGGCAGGGTTTTTTCTCCAGAAAGAGAAAGAGAAGAACATAAAATAAAAATGTAGCAATGCTTGTATTGGAGCACTCCAGAGGTCTATTTAACCCAGGATGTCAACAAGAAGATGCTAAGGGTTGTGTGATTCTACAGCTTTCCTGCTTTTAGATGGTGCAAGGACTAGATGAACCCTGGGGGCAGGGCAGGGAGGGAAATTGCTGTTATGGTTTGCAGAGCTTCTGGAAGCACTCAGTGCCTAATGGGGTGAGAAGTTTCCTCCTCCTGTGTCTTTTTCCCTGTCTCCTACACAGCCATGCATGTCCACACATGGGCTAATGTAATGGAGGACCATTATGTGATGGGAGCAAGGGCATGCTTTTCTTTAAGTTGGTTTTTAGGATGCATCCAGAAAGCCCTCTGGATAAGTCAATCAAATTCATCGTATTTCCCTGTATGTCCTTTTGAAGTGCCTGCAGTGAGTGGCTACCAAAGCCAAAACCTATCCTTCAGTATTATTATTTTAAATCTAAGTAGGACTAAAAGAGGATGTGTTATATGATGGGTTTACAGGCATGGTTTGGACCTGTCACCAGCAGCAAATTACATCTCTCACATTAAAATAATACCTCCTTGGTACTGTTTATTATACCTGAGTGTAAGCTGATTGTGATGGACCATGATTGTCAACTGATGCAAGGAAGCAAGACAAAGATGGCTTTGTTCAGTTTTCTTTTTTCCTGTGAGAAGTAATTGATAATGTGTCTGTATGTGTCTGTATGTGGCCAACTGAAAACCTCCTCCATTTACTTTTCTCAGTGTGAAAGTATGATTTGTACATTTTCTTTTCTATCCTACCGTCTTTAAGGAATGACTGTGGGAACTTGCAAGCTAAAGCTGCTATTGCTGCCTACTGCTTCAGATTATGTAGTGCACACTGCAGAACCACTGTGTGTATTTTTCTTGTTCATGGGTTGTTTCACTGCCTCATGCCTAAACAGCTAGAATGAACTGACATTCAGGGTTAGTAACTGATTCTAGGTGAAGTTAACCTGCAAGTCTTTACAGTAATTTGGACTAGTTTCCTTTGAAACAGCATTTTCCTAGTTCCATTTTTTGACTGTATGGTGAATTCCTACTTTTCATCTATAGCCAATTGTAGTTCATGCTTTTGCAAAGGCAATTAAGATGGGAAAGGGGGAAAAGAGTACAGGTTTTAGTAAAGGCTTTCTCCCAAATGTGTCCTGGATTTGTTTGAAATGTTTTCAGAAATGGTATTTTCATCTCGTACTTGAGTAACTTGTAGTTCAGGATGTTTGTGGTCATGCCATGGTGCGTACTCTTCCACATTAAGTGACCACATCAGGAAGAAGATCACCCTACATCATCCCCTTTTGTGCTCTGCCTTGGGGTAGGTATACATGGTATCTCTTGAGATACAGGAAAAACTGTTGAAAAGTGCTGATTGGTGTTTGAAGGCAACTGAAACAAAGTCTATGTTAGAACTCCATATGGAATGCCCTAATTTTTGAATAATTTAGAGAACATCCCAATCAAAGTATTATTTCTGTTAGTTCTCACTTCTTTACCATTAGTAGAAGACAGAGTAATGTGACAGTGGGAAAGGATACTCATATTTTGGACTATTTCCATATTGTCTTGCAGTTCAATGCCATGTTGAAGAACATATTTTCTGAGCTTAACCTTCATGTTTCTGAGAGGTGAGCTCCTTGAATTCAGCTTGGGATGAGGTTGTAATACTTACTGCTCAGTCATCTGATTCACAGGGCTCCCAGCTTTGCACCTCTACTGGAGTTTTCCATGCAAATACAGTTTCAAGCATTGGTAAAGTATATGTAGCAAGCATTTGGTTCAGGACACAGCAAAGAATTGTGCATGAGTAGATCTAACGTGTTTGAGAAGCAACTTTCTACCTCAAATATTTATGTGTTAGCGTATTTCATGAAGTAAATGAGTTTATATTGTTCTTAAAAAAAGTAAGATTTAATATAACTTTTGATATATTCATTAGCCATGAACTTGTCTAATCTTTCCCTTTCTTGAGTTCCCTGAGAGCGGAGTTATTTCTAATTAAACAATGTTGCTTTTTAAGGAGGAGGACATCTTGAAAAACTCCAGCAAGCTCTTTTTCTTTTAAACTTGGGATGGGACAATCAGTGTAGAAAATGTTAAAAGTGCCAAATCTGTGAATCCTTAATTTTAAAATATGTCTGCATAGAAAAGGTATATTTATGGACCACACAGTTCAAGGAATCAGGCCCGTAAGGTTCAGGCTCCCATAGCCATAGGATGCCTTGTCAGATGTGTTTCAGTAGCTCTGTTAATGCCTTTGACCTTGATTTTGGGAATGAGGAAAACCTTATCAAGACAATAAAGCACTGGATACCCATTATTGTTCTTTGAATGCTCCAATGAGGCTACATTCCTCTCCCAACAGGTAGTAAGCCTGCAAGTGGGAAGGTGGGAAAGTCATCAGTATTCACAAACTTGCAGTCTTTGCTGATGTGCTTTATAAACATAGTTATTGCATCTTATACGTTATGTAACTCTAACTTCCAGTCACAAACTTTAAAGGTATTATTGTGTGTTTAATTCTATGTAATAGTCTCAAGAATATTAATGGAGAAATCTTCTTTTCTCTGCAAATGCAAGTAATTTTCATTATTTAGAGTGTGAATGGTGAGGTAAACCAAATACCACCTAAAGCACTTTGTGGTTTTATTCAAATGGCTGTTTGTAAATACTTCTTGCAAAGGGTTTCTTTACCCTGTATTTGCTCAGCATTAATCCTTGAAAAAAAATCTTGTGTGGTCAATGAAGACATTCAGTAGAAAACTGATCTGCTGAAGTACTTCTCTCAGAATGAAATTTGCTTATATGACATGCTTCTTTAAACTCTTTTTTCTTAAAATCATGCAAACCTCATATGTAATCTAGTCATACAGCTTTTCTGCTATCTTCCATGCTCTTATTTATCTGCCTAGTTCTTTTCTCTGCCCATTTTTGCCTTCATGTTTTTTTCCATGTTGCTGGTTGAACACAGGATATCAGCTAATTCATGTGCAGTTGCTGTGCCTTAGCTCAGATGACTACGTAACATGCATCGAAAAACGTATTTTCCCAGTATTTTCCAGCGCAGATTCTTTTCCAATGTTGACAGTATGCTAAAGGATGTGTGTAAGCAGCAGCTCTGCTGGGACATTTAATGGCCTGTCTGGCTACAGCTCTGTCACACACACAGACACACTCACACACGGCCAGCAATCACTCACAGAAGTTTTAGTCTTCTTCAGCAGTCGTCCTTTGATGCGTCTGGAATGCAAAGGATTCATTTCTAGTCCACACAAGATATATTGCAGAGTATATAGATGTACGGAAATCGGAGCTTAGCTGTTTTTTGGGACTGCCAAAGTTTCACTGTAAACACAACTTCAAACAGAGCTGCTTTCTCTAGACTTAGGTTTATCCTGAAATTCGCAGCTTGTTTTCATTGTGAGTGTGCTTGTGGGAAAAGTCTGTTATACTGTAGATAATTTGCACGGCTGCCCAGAAATCACTGCTGTACAGCTTGGTACAAGAAGGCTGTTTGGGCAACACAGGCTGTTCTCTCTGGATTTTATTTGAATATGTTGGCACTGGAATGGAGCCTGGAAGGTAAACTTGGTGTTATAAAGGCCTGTTCCTGCTTTTGCTGGGGTTGCAGCTGAGTAACTGTAGTTGTCTATAAACTGTTGAAACTTTTAGCAGTTTCAACTCCTGAATCCCAGTGTTTGCTACCCTAAAAGTTCTTCCCGGTGTAGGAAGAGCAGCATTCTTCCAGAGCTTGGGCTGCCGTGTTGTTAGCTTGAAGCCACCTGGATTTGTGGAAGTCCTGCCTCTATCACTCAGCATCACAAATCTTTGCTCAGAATGCCCTTCCCTGAACTAAATTTCTCTCTAGTTTGTCACACTGTGTTTTTCATTGAGACTCAGGTAAAAACAATCCTTTCAAGAGCTTGAATTCTTAGACTTTTTGCAGAAAGGGTAAACACAGACAGCAGGCTGAAGATAGTTTTGGATTGATATGCCAAATACACCTGAATTCCAGGGAGCTCAGAATCTTCTTCTGATTGATTAACAACCATCATTAATCTTGATAGAACCTCTAATGGACATAGTCATACTTGAATTTTGTCCAATCCTATTACTCAGATAGCTGCCTACAGTCAGACAGTACTGTGTTATCCTAGAATTAACAGATAAATCTTCTCCATGCGCTAATGCCTAAGTAGCTGGAGTTTTAGCAGAACAGTTAATGTGACAAGTCTTATGATGTTAATTGGGGCAGAAAATGAAATATTTCTACTTGGTAGAAGAGAGCAAATATCCCAACTTAAGATGCAGACAAATTTCTGAACTTGCCAACAACTTAAAAAGAAACGCGTATGGTCATCTTTATTGTTGTGTGTGTCTAAGCTTGCACTGTGCAAGTTGTTTTCTCAGCATAGTTTTTAAGGGAGTGAAAATAATAATTACAAAGAAAGATTTTGCCTCACACAGTATTAATTTATCTGAGCAGCTTACACATACATTAGATGATCTGTTGTTCTTCTGAAAAGAGTCTGTGATTCTAAAAATGATCCTTCTTGCTCAACCATGGATTTGAATTCCTTGCCCAAATATGCATGTGAATGTCAGAACCTAAAGTGCATTCATGTAGCATGTAATTTTCTGTTGATGAGCAGTGATGACTCCACAGTAAAAATCCATATATACAATTTTTTAATATTCATGTGCATTTGTAAAGCTTTTAAAACTATGAATTCTTTTAAATGAAACAAGAAAACATTTTGCTTTTAAGATAAGTAATCTTCAGAACTGGAGGTGCTGATAGAGTAATTATGTTTATTCTTCCAGTTTCACAATTTCTGTCTTATAAACATTGTTTTGCATTATTGGGCACCACATTTCCCCTTCTCATCTGATGTTTTACAAATATTTTTTCTAATTGCTTGAGACAGTGTGGTCCAATAAAATTACATCGACTTTCTGCTGAACTTGTTTGTCTGATCCGCTGCCAAAAGTTGTAGGCAGCTAGGCAGAACACTTGGTCTCACTTTCTTTCACTCCCCCTCCTCTAAGGCAATGCTTTCAGTCAGCCCTCTACCCTTAAAAGAACATGCATGTGAAGACCTGGGGTTGTGAACTATGCATTTTACACTTCTAAGCCATTCAGATGCTTCAGCAAGGCACTACATCCTAGCAGATTTTCGGGACTGAAACAGAATCTCTTTCTCTCTCTGTAGATTGTTATGTGATGAAGTTAATAGAGATAAATCATACATTATATTTCAAAGCAGAAGTACTCATTTTGGCTCTGTGCCCATTTATGCTTCAGCATAGCAACTATCTCAGCCTCTATTCAGTATTTCTTCATCTGATAAAGGACAAATTACAGCTCGAAGTGTCCAAAAAGTGAGGTACTGTACAGTCTTATCACCCTGAGAGCCCACATAAAGGAGGTACAAGGGGATATAACAGCTGACATACATAGCTGTAAAGCATTCTATATTTTTACAGTGATAGGGATACTCAGAGGAGGACTGCAGTCCTCTGGTTCTGAGTGTCTGAAAGAGCTAACAGAACAATGAACTATTATTCTTGGGTCTTGATAACTGAGTGCCTTACAATGAGGGATGAATTGTAACTAGCTGTGAACTGAAAATAGACCCTTCCCTTTCATTGTCATGAACATGTTGCTGTTTATGATCAGCTTGGCAGACACTTTCTTCATGACATTACATCTCTTCTGTTTTTTTTTTTTTTTGCTCTCATATAACGAGATGAGTCTGTAATTTTTTTCTTTACAGTAGATAGATTTGTTGGGTTTTCTTTTCAAAGGACAACATGCACACCACACGCTGCATTTCAGGTGCATTTTTGAGTGTTTGCTTACCTTGTGCCACATTTTGTGTAATAGAACATGATCAGGTCTGAGATCCCTTAAAATAACTGGCTGCTTGATATTTGGAATAATTTTTTAAAGTACCTTGAGGTAGAAAAACAAAGCAAATAGTGCTGGTTTGCCACAGTGGAACAGATATGGTATGTGATCAGTTAGCTGCAGCCCTCAGATAAACACAGACAGACAAGCTAGCAAGCATCAACAGAAGGCAGATTATTGTCCCACTTAGACTTCTGGCCTCATGTTTGTTAAGTGATCTCTAGAGTCTGAAAAGCAAAACAAAAATTTTCAAGTATGCAGAGCTGAATTTAACATTATTTCATAGTAGGCGTCTATGGTTCTTTTAATCTTCAGCATCAGTCATTTTTTTAGTTGTTTTTCTCTCCACTTTGTTCATAAATACATGGGCTGTATAATGGATGGTATTTATCAGTGCAACCTCATTTAATTTTTAAGAGGTGCATAAAGCATAAACATAATATCTCTGGCTTGGGCAAATTACTTGACATCTTAATAACATAAGAATATCTAGTAGTAATTTCAGAGAGAGTTTGTTGAAGCCTCCAGATGTCAGGGGCTATGGAAGTGTAAAGTATTATTACAGATGTTTCTCATAATAATAATACATCTGATAGCAGGGCAGAAAAAGGAATTAAGGGCCAAGTACTTCAGTCATTAACTGAGCTGAACTCCCACTAAGGTCTATGTGAGTTTTGTTCAAATAAGGATTACAGAATTCAAATGTAAGTAATTATTTCCAACATGGAATGATTTATACTGCTTTTCCAGCCTTGTCTTTCTAGAATCTTGAAAACAGAGTCAGAGTATATTGACTCACTGTACACAGAAGGAAAGCTTGCCAGTGTGGGGCTTGGTAGCATGAGGAAAGTTTGACTCAGCCGCAGATACACCAAATCAAGCGGGGTGACTTATGTCTGCAGAGCAACCAGAAGTGTGCCTGCGGCAGAAAGAGTCACAGCCACAGCCCCACGGGGTTACAGAGAAACCCTGTGCTGGAATCCTGGCTGCTGCATTCACAGTGCTGCTCACGAGGTGGGGGCTCCAGCTCAGCAGTGCCTAAGGCATCACTGCCACACCTCTGGCCACAGCACGGGCTCGGCTGTCCTTAGAGACACCCCAAAGAACCGATGGGGAGGGAAGCTGCCGTGCCAGTTGATGGAGGGATTTTCTGAGAGCTTTCTTTTAAGGCTGCGAGCTCTAGGTTGTTTGTTTGGGTTTTTTAAAAGCTGTTTATGAAATAAGTAAGCTTTAAATAGCCTGTGTGCTTGTGGGAAACCACCGCCAGTAACTGCTTTGTTGCAAAGAGCAGGTACTGTAGCAGTGCTAAACACATTCAGATCCAGTTCGGTCCTACAGTATGGACAGCTCTGACCTTGTTCAAATGATGTCCCTGAAATCCTGCTAAAATGCAGATGTTTAGAATTGGTCTGAAACTCTTAAAAGACAATTAGGTACATATTCACCGTAGAACTTGTAGGTGTGCCATCTTTCTTGAGCAATCAAATCCTGCAAAATCCTGTTTTTTCTTCTACTACACAAGTAGAAAATTGCTGTGTATGTGGTACAGAAGTCTTCTGAAACACTGGTGTGTGAGATGATAGGTGGAACATTATTTTTGGCAACCCTCAGCTTTTTGAAAGCCTCCATATTGCTCCACATCTGTGTCTGGGACACAAAATTGTAGTTGTTTAGTGCTGGTATATCTGTTTATACACATGGAGAACAAAAAGAGGACTGGCATAAACAAAATGTCATATACATTCAAATTTTGATTACAATAAAATAATCATTCTGACATCATCACAAAAACCGAGTGCCAAAAATAGTAATCTGCCAGCTCATGAAGGGCAAGCCTCAGATTTCTGTGGTTTGGTTCATTTAAGCACTAAGAAATTTAAGCATGTTCACAAAACTTCTCAGATGGAGGCTCTGTTCCTACTTCTTTGCCAGGTGCTAGAGGCTTAAATCATAGTGTTCCTTTCTGTGCCCCTGTAACTCCAGCTCAGGTGTCCTGTGCAGGATTCACCTTTGTGAACTGGACATCAGCAGTGTAAGACCACTATAAGAACCAGCCATTAAACTTCCTAAAATCAGTTTAAAAAAATGGGGCATTTTGTAGCCCTGATTCATCAAGCCTGTGTAGCCTTGGAATGAGATGTCTCATGCCTTAATAGTACTGATTTTTCTCCCCAGGCTTAGGAGGGATTCTTGAACTGTCTCACATGTGACAGTCTAAGTCCCACTCATCTGCTGTCTGTCTTTCAATTCTCTCAGATTCAGCAGCCCAGTAGTTGAGTTTCTCTCAATTTTGCCTTGAAATTATTACTATTATTGTGAAGATGATCAGCAACAGTCAAGCAATGTGAATTTTAACATTACTGCTGGAGTATTTTTTTTCCTAATGTTCTAATAAATATTTAATGACATTTTGAATTTCTAGTCTTTCCCACTCTACTCCATGCCCTGTGTCATTCAGTGCAAAAAACAAATTGCCTAGCATTGTGATACTGTGGGTTTTGACAGATATATAAATATATTGTTTTGTATATTCAGATATTTGTTGTATCAGATATTGATATGCTTTACTAGTTAAGTAGATGAAGATTTTTGCCTCATCAACTAGAAGGCTTTTTTTTTTTGCCCAAGTAGTAGGATTTGCACTGTTCCTTTTTGGAGGTAATGTGCTCTAAAGCAAGCCAGCAGAGACTCAAAAATTTACCGGAATGGTGATGCAAGTTGGGGGATTCTTAATGATCAAAACTTTGAAGTACTTTGAAGCAAAATTCAATTCCCCAATAATGTTCTGATATAAGTCAGATGACAAAACCAAAGAGATGTACTTGGTTGTTTCATGAGCAGTGCTGAAAGAAGCTGTCATTAGTTCAGGAATGGCAAAATTACCCAGAGCACGCAATCCAAGCAGAACTTGCCGTGTCTGAATTACTTCATGGGTTTTGCTAAATTAACTCAACAATGTAAATGTGAAATGTGAAGCTAGAATATTGATAGCTGTGATGTTTGATAATATTTGTGAAAAGAAAGTGGTGATATTTAGGGAAGATTTGATATGGGAAAGCAGAAGTAGTACTCTTCACCGAAGAAACATCTGGAAATTTCAGCTACTTTCATGAGAAATTCTGGCAACCCTAAAAAAACCACCAATCATCGGTATAATAGAAAACTCAGTGGAAATTTTGGTTCCTCAGCTTCCAGCAGCTGAAGAATCATAATTCATCAGAGAGCTATATGGAGTCAAGAATGAAGATTTCTAATTGTACATCTTGGGTGATCTAACATATTTGTAGCATATTTTCATTTTACTCATTTTCAGATTATTTTCATGTTTCAAATGCTCATGTTGACATTAGCTTATGTCTTACTAAAGAAGTATGCTCATAAAATGAAAATTGCCAGGAAAACAAAATTTTCTTGAAGGAAGATGGTTAACCATGTATAGAAATTTGGACGACAAAGTCATTTACAATCATTAAAAGAAATAAATCATCTTTTATCAAAACATTTTAAAACAGGTTTTATTAAAAACTGCACAATACACTAATTTCATTATATTTCCATATGTAGCATCTGTAAGGTAGGTAGTTTAGCTGGGTGCTAAAGTTTCTTAAGTGAGAGCACTGGCCTCAGAATTCTTATAATATTTAAGAATAAGTTAATTTTTGGAGAACTACTGTTTTCTAAAGTAAAAACCGGGTTTTCAGTGAAATATGAAGAGTCTTACAAAGAGCTCTTTGAAGGCTATGTTTCAGTTTTTAATATTTTACCACTAACTTCAGGAGAAGAGCTCACTCAGAAAATCTGAAGTCTTCTGTGGGACTTTTCCCTCTGCCCTACAACAGTGCTGTTTTTAACCTGGACATTTATTTTGCCTGTTTGTAAATGTCTGTTGACACTTTCTCTTCCTTTTTGACTTCTAAATGCAGAACCTTTGGTAACTGTGTCATCTCTCAGATTGCCCATATTTTGTTTCCCACTGTAAATAACCTTTGTTACCAGAACATGCCACTCTTAAAGGTTTTTTTGCATATCAGATTATGTTCTCAGAGCAGATTTCACTGAGTCTTTGGGAACGTCTGTAACCATTTTTTAAACTAATCAAAGGAAGTCCTTTTTCTTGTTCTGCTCCCTGGCAAAGGAAGGGACCACCCCTCAGTAAGTTGTAACTGTTTTTTATATTTGGTGCAATGAATTTAAGATTAGATTCCAGACAAAACTGTTTTACTCAACAGAAATAAAACTGTGATCATTATATACAGAGAAGTCTGTATTTGTAACTTGACTGGAAATCAGACTAAAGCTTTGAGTCTTCTTCAACTGGCACATGAAAGACGGTATATAGCTGAAATTAAATAAGAAAATGAAAGTAATTTTATTATATTTTTGTGTTTTAGTGTACCTCTATTGCTCACAACACTCAGAATGTGGTTGCATTCCCTAATGCTATGGATACTGGAAAACCAGGGCTTTTTATATCTGTTTAAAAACAGTGCTCCAGTGAAACTCCTTCTCCAAAACATGCAAGACCAGGTGGGAACTTGGTGGTCCATGGCAGCCTTTCCTAACTCTTGCAGGCTGCAGTGGCACTACCCCAGGTGTCCCTGTGCCCTTCCACAGGAGTGACAGAGCCCTGTCAGTCTGAGCAAAAGGCACTGTGAGCAGTGTTTGTGCCCCCCATTAGTCCTCGGCGGGTTTGATGCTGTAGTGAAAATAAAGAAAATGCTTGCTCTTCTTTCTTGGGAAATAAGATGATGAAACTGTAAAGATCCCACTGTAGATATGTAAATATCCTCAGTCTGGAGATAAAAATGGGGAAAAAGTAGTAGTTTCATTCATCCTATATTAACATGTTTAACTGTGTTAAAATACTGCTTTTTCCCTGACTGGCTTCTTGAGTGTAGTTGCCCTGTATAATTAGTGTCCTGAAAAATTATATGGGTGGTCAGGGAGAGCATCTTTGATAGAATTGCTCCTGTTTATGAATTATGGTAACCATAATATATTTCTCTTAAGCTAAACTTGGTAATTTCCTGTTTCTTCTTGTATTATTATTTCCTCTGAGATATAAAGAAATTGAAAACTTACTTTTCATATATTACAGTGCTCAAGTAAAACATTTCACAACAAATCACAGCTTTAGAATGTCTGTATATTTGTAATTTTGTCTCCCCAAATAAACTTTTTGTGACTTTACATTTTTCTGCTCTTAAGAAAGTACTTTGTCCCATGGGGAGGTGGATCTCAGTCTAAGATTCATGTTTTATGGTTTCATTTTACTTTTGGGTAAGAGATTGAAACCTTCCTCGAGGACAAACTTTTTAAACTGTCATTTTCACAGAATCATGGAATCATTTAGGTTGGAAAAGACCTCCAAGATCATTGAGTCCAGCCTTCAACCAAACACCACCGCAGCAAGTAAACCTTAGCAGTAAGTGCCATGTCCAGTCATTTCTTGAACACATCCACGGATGGTGACTCCACCACCTCCCTGGGCAGCCTGTTCCAGTGCTTAACCATCCTTTCAGTGAAAAAAATCTTTCTGATGTCCAACCTGAACCTCCCTTGGCTCAGCTTCAGGCCATTTCCACTTGTCCTGTTGCTGGTTGCCTGTGAGAAGAGACTGACCTTCACCTTGCCACTACCTGCTTTCAGGTAGTTTTAGGGAATGATGATGGCTCCCCTGAGCCTCCTTTCCTCCAGACTAACCACCCCCAGCTCCCTCAGCTGATCCTAATATGACTTTCTCTCTAGACCCCTCACCAGCTCCATTGCCCTTCTGTGGGCTTGCTCCAGCACCTCAATGTCTTTTTTGAAGTAAGGGGCCCAGAACTCTTCTATTCTTCTATTCAGGCTTTCAGGAAAGTTTCAGAAAACCTGTGTAAAGGGGATAAGACTTAAAAATACAAGTAATTTTTAATTCCTGTTCATTGAAGATGGGACTTGGAACATAATTCTTGTTACACATAGGCCCATAAGAATCAAAGCCAAATCTTGAAATCATGCTTAAGGCGGAGCTGTAAAGGGAACTCTGCATTATTTGTTATACCTAGGAGCAGAATTTGCTAGTAAAGAACTACTAAAGATTTCCTTCTAGAATGCTGTAACTGACATTTGTGACAAATGTCATTTTACAGATACAGAAATACATGTCCACACACATAACTTTCCTCGACTATGGTGAATTTATCAGGATCCCGTTTCCATGCTTTCACTAGATCTTTTTAAACTAGACAAGGAATCATACAGAAACATGCCAAGGCATAGCCGGCTTCGTGTTCTTCAAGAGGGATAATATGTTAGCAATATAATACAGAGAATCTCTGCCACATGAACCAAGAATTCAGAACACAAACCATCAGGCCCACAGGAGAGGTTTGTTTTATCCGAACTTGGAAGAAATGGGCCTATGGAAACAAACCAGTCCAAATGATCAGCTGGAGGGATTCTTCAGCAAAAGACCAGAAACAGATGTTGATTCCTTTGCTCAACAACTGCAAGCCAGTCAGTTCAATTTCTAGTTTTCTCCCTTTATGATGAAGCTTCAGGTTCTCATGCAGGTCAGGCAAAGGAAAGCCTTGAAGTAATTTGACACCCCTTTGGCTTTGGATTTTGTCCTTCCTGAAGATGCTGAAGGAGTTACCAGTCATCTTTATGTGGCATGAATTTACAGTTTTTCCAGTAAATTCTCTCAGTGGGAAATATTTTCCTCCTCTGCAAAAAGAACCTTTCCCCACAGAGATTTGAGAATTACATTCCATGGAGGGTAACCATCTCTGGAACAAATGTGTCTTATGGAGGATCTTAATCTGTATGGCACATAATATATTACTTGGGTTTACAATGGAAGACTTTAACTTCTAGACTTCAAACCTCTCAGTCTGTATTACTGTGTTAATGCACTGGCTTTTCACCTTTTAAAAATTTGGTTAAAACTTATTTCACTGAAAAGTGAAAATGAGTTTAGCAGGCTGGACTGACTCTGTTTTCACTATTACACCATGTAGCACAATGAGCACAACTGGCAAGGCAACAGTGAAGAAAAAATTTGGAGACCAGAGCAACCTTTTCCCTTCAGAAGACGTGCCAAAACCCACTCCTCAGTATTTAAAAGTGAGCAACAAAGTGAAGAGATACTTGATACAATTTCAACTGCATGAAGAGTTGAAGTTTTACTAATGTCAGTTCATTGTCTCGGTCCTCAGTTCTACAAGTGTATATTCCTTGTTATGGAACACAGATTCCAAACTACAAAATGGCCATAGCTCTTCAAAAATTTGTCACAACTGTGTTTCTTGATGTTTTGCATAGGAAGAGACTTTCTGTTCTAAAAATTGGTAGGGTAAAAAATGTTTCATTTGCTGTAATAACTAAGATTTAGTTTAATGTACTTCCAGTGAGTAGTTTCAAAGCATTGGTGTCCAAAATAAATTTTAAGAAAGAAACTTTTATCCCTGAGAGATACTAGGAAACCCATTAAATTAGTAGGAAATACTGGCATTTTATTCAGTGGTCTGATTCACATGTACTTCTTGTGATTCTAATCCTACAGAGAATGGCAGTAGAACAACAAAAATGTTTGTGTTATAATAGTCAGGTTTGAATATTAGCAGAGAAAGAAATGCAGATTTTTATTAGTGTACAAAAATGGACCAAATTCTAGAATTTGTGGTATAAAATGTACATACCATGAAATACATGGAAAGAAGGATACATTTTCATGTGTAGGTCCCTAAATACTCTGAAAAGGCAGGAAGGTATTTTTGCAAACTCTTCCTATGAGGCACAAAGTGGGGCAGTTTTCTAAGATCATAGATGACCATTGGGCATCAGCAACAGAATCACCCCAGGTCCAGTCCAGTACTCAGTGAACTCCTCAGGGAATTTCACTGTAGTGAACAGACTGTATTACATTAGCAGGATGCTGCACTGATCTTTATTTCATCAAAGATGTGCAAAAGTTGCTGTAGTCTAGGAAGAAATATTTTTACTTGCTCTACTTTTGAGTCTGTGGGTGGGCCACTGAGGATCCACAATTATTTTCAGGTTTTGGGCACATTTCTACAGGAGTCATATCTGGATTTCTGTCTTTATTTTGGTCAAAGAACAGTACAGTATTTGTGACAACTTGTAACCTCTTTAGAATAATTTTGAAGTGGCAAATGATAAGAAATATTTTCTGCAAGGTTTTTCAGAGATAAAAAAATTTTGGCCTAGTGATTTTTATTTTGTCTTTAAGGCTTCAAACAACTTATTATTATCAGCATCCTTCAGTTTTCTGTGTTCTCTTTTTAGTAGAAACATACTTACTATTTTGATCGATTCAGAAGGAAAATAATAGTCTTTCAACACCTTTGGTTTTATCTTCCTCTGTGGTCATTGTTCCAAGTTCAATGGCTTTACTGTCACTCTTTAAGTCTTTATTGCTGCAGATTTTGTCTGAAACAAATGTCTCATCTAGTGTATCATTGTATTTTGTGGAGTCCTTGATGCCATATGCACAGCAAATCAAATATATATTAATGTCCCAGTGTGATATTATCATATAAATGAAGGAGGAAAGCAACAATGAAAATCTAGAAACATTTGTTTCCTGTGGAAATGAACAGAAGTCCCCTAAGGCTTTAATTCTTGGAGAAATGCTCTGGAGAAGGCAAAGCTAACCAAGCATCTCTCTGTGCAGTTGATTCCTCTGGAGTAAGTTGTAAATGATGGACAGACAGCCTGTAGCTGCATCCCCTGAGCCCAAGAGGAGCACAGAGACACAGACACAGAGAGCTCTGGCGGAGCTGTGTTGTCTGGTGGGCTAAAATCCAGCCTAGGAGGGAATGAAGAAACTCAACACTGAAAGGAAATTAAGGAAAAGCTGTTATTTTCCAGAACTCATCTGCAAATAGGTCTTCACCAAGCCCCAGCTAGGGACTCCCCCAGAGGAGTTTTGCCAGATGGCACAGGGAGTGCAATGACTGACGTTTTTTCTCTCTCTGTTCTCGTGTCCTCCCCCAGATATTCCTGGATTGTTTCTCCTTTGCTATCCTGTCTGTCCTAATCACTGGGTCATCTGAGAAAGAGCTGAAAGAGGGGATGGGATGTTATTTAGTGGGGAGCCTGTCGTGTGAAATGTCCTCAGCAGGGAGCTGGTGTTCTTGTTTAGGAAGAGTTAGACACGTGAAGGGGTGTAGGAGAGCAGCAGCACAAGACTGGGATAAACAGCACTTCTCTGCCTCTACCACCAAGCAAATCTCTGGTTTGTCAAGGATTTTGTGCCCAAAGCCAATTTTAATAGAAATTAAAATAGGTATAATGTGTTTCCAGATAAATCCATCCTCCCCTGTTTATGACCACTGTTGTTTATGGGAGATCTAAAATGAGCTGGCTGATAGACTTGTCATCAGCTTAGTTTTTCTGTGCTAATAGAAAAAAAATTAATGAAAAAAATTCTCAGGTGCTGTGTTGCTCTGCTTCCATGCTTTTACTCAGCTCAAGTTTCACAAATACGGGTCTTGCTCAGCAAATGGGGTTTGCAATTTTATACCTTAGAAATATGTTTCTTGATGAAAACTCTCAATTTTGGATGTTGATATAATACAGTAAACTACATAAGCACTTCAGACCTGACACTGGCCACCTTCAGAACTGAGAATGTCATGCTTATTTTCTGTTCCAATATACCTTATGGATCAGGATGGTTCTTCCAGAGAAACTGTGGGTGCCCCATCACTGGAAGTGCTGAAAGCCAGATTGGATGGGGCTCTGAACAACCTGGTCTATTGAAAGGTGTCCCTGCCTATGGCAGGGAGGCTGGAACTGGACTGAACTAAGTTTTGTTTAAACCCAAGCCTTTCTATAATTCTGTGATTGTATGATTTAAAGAGTTGAACAATATGAACAATTACCTTATCAGAATTCACCATCTGAGGAATATAAATTTATGCATACATCCGTGAAAAATATGGAATTCATGAATCTTTGCTGTCATGACTTCTCTTCTGGAATTCCCAAGGGCTATATAGTGCCAGCACAGGAAGGTGGGGTTCTGGCTAGCTTTGAAGTAATGCAGTAATTTATCTAACCATAAACTAACTGTCATGTTCTGAAACTTATTTTCCACTGCAAATAGTAAATGGGGATGATAAAAAAATCAGAATTTTTCAATTTTATGAATAGAAGATTAATTATTTGGGGAAAAAAGTCAGTTTTCCATAATTCATTCAGGGAAAAAAAAGAAGTAATATTAAAAGTGAATCAATGGAAATCTTTTGGGAAAGTATATTTCCCATTTTGTTGTTTACAATTAGTGATCATGATCAGTTCTTACAATTTTTGTGCTCAGCTTGTTTTAATTAGAGTCAAAATGGAAAAATATTTTATATAAGAATTCTGCCTTCCTTTCTGATTAATTAATACCACACAGTTTCAGAAAATATGAATAATAGAGGCTGCAATGATACTGGTTTTATGTTTTCTCACAGACAGTGTAGTAGTGAGCCAGCAAATGAAATATTGCATGTCGTGCCACTTGATGGGATATAATTCTGTTGTGGAGCTAAGTTTAAATTCAGCTTGGCAGATCCATTGCTCACACTGTCATAAACCAATCTATTTTTACTCTGTCATTGTGTGAACTAAAAAAAATGTTAAGTTTGAATCTGTGTGTGCTCTACATCCCTATTAACTCACTGTCTCTAGAATAGTGACCTGCCTTTCAGTCTCTTCCAGCAGGCTATGCTCTTATTTCTGTATAAAATATAGGATGTTTCTAGCAAAAGAGGAGATTTTAATTTTTTTCCAGTGTTATTGCTATTGAGGCCTCAGAAGTTTCCCTACTGAAAAACTACAAAAAGCCCTTGAAAGGTGCCAACTGGTTTTGCCTTGGCCCTCTCAAATGACATTTTCATTCTGATAGGAGGGAATGAGGGGGAGAGAGAGAAAACTTAAACACTGATGATAATTCCTACCAAGCAATTTTAATGCTGTCTGTGAGAGGGATGTCCAGGCTGGCCCTGCTGGCTCCTGCTGTGATGCTTCCTGCCATAGCCAGGGAAGTCAATAACCAACTGCCCAGGATTATCCAGTTGTGGCTGGTCACTCAGCACCGTCTGGCATGGAAGATGTGCTTGAGCTTTTGAACAGATAATTCTACTTTACCTTTTTTGGTTTTAACCTTTTTCCTCTCTTTTTTTTTTTTTCCTCTGAATTTATTTCTTTGCCATGCATCTCCACATCCCCTCTTCCCACAGTTTTTTTTTTTTTTTTTGCATGAGTGCTCAGCTGCTCCTTCCTGGGTTTTCTGAACAGTGCATAGGGCTGGTCACATTGCTGCCTGGGTTTTATTTCCTGTGAAATCTCTGGCCTTTTCACTACAAACAAAATCCTTTGGGACAGAGATTGTCTTTTCTATCCCTTGCCTTCAGTAGTTTCTATTCCCTTGCCCTTCAGTAGTTTCTATCCTGTTGTAAGTTGCGAGACAGAACTCCAGAAAACTGCTTGCACCTATTCAAAATTAGGATGGATGAAGGATCTGGAAGACGGCAGATGCAGCAGAACAAAGAGGAGAAAAGATGAGTAATTTGGCTGCAGTCACACAGCAAAGTGGTGACAGAGAGAGGAAGAGAAACCAGGAATGCTGGTTCTCAAGCCTGTTTTCAAAACAGTAAACCATGCAATTTTTCCACAGTGTTATCTAGAAATTTCAAAGACAGAATGACATGCTGTTGTAAAACTGATAATAGAAGACTACCATCAGCAAAGCACTATTTATAAATGAGAGGGTGGGAAGGAGCTCTCTATGCTGAATGCCATAAAGAAAGAGCACCAAGGGACTAAGGCGAATATTTTTATGTTGGTGTGCTGTGGTTAGCTTTATTTAAACTCAAACATTGTTAATAAACATGGATTTATGTATTTTCTTTGATCAATGAAGTCTGATATATTTTAAACATCCTGAATGTCTCATTTCTGTGTGTCCAAAGGGAGAGGAAGAAAGACTCAGGAGCACATGCTTAAATCTGTTGCAGTCCCATTTTTGTACAAGTTTATGCTGGTATTAAATAGACAGATTTTTCAAGGACAGTGTGGAACTGCCTTTTCAAACAAAGGGGACCTAAATTGCTCCAATTAAAATGTGTCTAAGGACACTTTTTTACATTTTACTTTCCCAAAAGAGATAAATAAACAGGTACAGAATGAATGTTTGGTTTTACAACTTGATTCAAAGCCCACTTAAAAGGCTCCAGCATAGGTGCTATGTGAAAAAAATTCACCTTGAATCTCTATTTGATATGTGCTAAAATCAAAGTGAATAACTGAAACAAAATTTTTCCTCTACAGTATGTCCTTCTCTCCGTTTATCCACAGAAGCAAAACACAGATGTATTTTATTTTAATAAGTCCCTTAACTTTCTTTTGTATATATTTTTAATGACTCCAGACCAGTGGATATTATATCCCAGGGATGTTGTTACTATATATTCTCTGACTCTCGCTCACAGACCTTTTATTCTTTTGCTTAGTATGCTGCAAATTGCCTGCTCATCTGTGTCCTTCACTGCCTGGATTACTTCATGGTGTTTACATAGCAAAGCAAACTATACAACATCCCAGGGGCCCAATGCTGCTGCCCTGGAATACCGGTGAGTCTAATTGACAACAGGATGTGCCTGTGCTTTATGGCAGGAGAACCAAGCCCTCATCACAGCCAGCCAAGCTGGAGCAATAAAACCCAGACTTCATATTCTCTCACTCCTTGGTTCTTGAGAAGCAGAAATCCCTGGTTAGCAGTATGTCAGATTACCTTTAGCATGATTCTTATTGTATAATAATGCAAATTAGTATCAGCATTTATACGTGTTCCTTTAAGTCACTGATCCCATTGAAACTATTTTCAGCGAGTTTAAGGTTACTTATTAATATCTAAGGTTTAATGAAAGGTTGTCACCTTATTTTGAAATATTCCATGCTGTGTGTGATTCAAAAGTGCCTTGAATGAAATCCTTGCTTGAGTCTAGTGTTTAAAGCAATTTGTAGCTGAATTATTTTCTATTGTTTTTGCCATTTCTCCTCTGTGGAAGGTGGGAGAGTCTTGTTTGCCACTCTATTGTTAATGAGGGAACCAGAAGATAATGCAACACTAACTAAGCGGGCAAAAGCTGTTTAGCTCTTTCCTGGAGAAGTTCTATTTGAAGAAAATTTTTTCTCTCTTGGGAAGAATGATCCTCAGGAGCAGCATCTAGAAGGAGTATCTGGTTTAAGCCTGTGGCTATTACCTAGTCACAAAAAGGAGCAGTAACAACTGGCTTTCTAGTTTGGGTCACTTCTGCAGAGGAAGCAGCATTTTATTCCCCCATGAAAAAGAAAAGGGTAAGGGCAAGAGTGGGTTGTCTTGGNGCCCATTAACAGGAGATACCTCCCTGGAGGGAGACATTGTTCTTGGAAGAGATAAGGAAAACTGTCTAACTGACAAAAGATATCTGTCCCACCTTTAACAGATGGTAAATGGAATATGTGCCTATCTTGAGAGCCAGGACATGGGTGCACAGACATGCAGTAGGTATCAGACTGCAGGAGACATCCAGGAAAATCTTCATTAGTTGTTTGGAGGAAACCCACACCATCCCTCATGGGCCTTTAGAAGGCAGCATCACAGCCTGACACATAATCCTGCCTGACTGCACCAGTGCTGTTTCATTCCCTCCAGTCCTTCCTTTTCTAGCTTTCTGTTCCCTCCCACCCATAAATTTACTCTTCTGCCCAAGAAAGCTGCAAAGTTCTGAGATGTGAGATCTGTCTCCCAGAGGGAGGTCAATAATAAATTATAAAAAGTGACCAGGCAAACCCAGTTCAGCATGCTGTATGCCACATACAGGGGGAACAGGGCAGCATGGAAATATCACTGACTCAACTGTGACAGATTGCTCTAACATGAACTCTGACCTTTTGCATGGAAGAAATCTCCTTTCAGCATTCACAGCTTGTTTCTTTGAAATGAAACAGTGAATTCCATGGACACTGACTGTTTACTCCAACAAAATTGCCATTCACATGTAGGTGATGCAACAATTGCTTGGAATAACTTCAAAATAGCAATATTAATATTGATCTTTCCTTTTAGGGTGTTTGATATGAAAAAAAGGCATGGGAAAGTGATGACAGTGGAGTGCTGAATGTGCTCCATATAAAATACTGCTTTTCTGCTCCCCGGTAAGAACCTTCCCTGAAAGTCAAGTATTTCATCTCATCCTCTCTTTGCAGCACTTGAGGCCAAGCATGTGGTGTAACGATAGCAGTCTTGCTGTGCAGGCTGCCATGATGGGCTGTGTAAGACAAATATTCCAAACCTTTTTGAGCACAGGAGCAAGTTTACCATGGGAGTAACTTGTGTGTGTTACTGTTGACTGGCTATAATGGCATTGTTAGGTGTAATGATAATCCAGGTAGGTGAACTGCCCATGAGTTGGGGCCGTTTAATCAAAGTGAGGCTAAAAACTTGCATTTTTCTATTTTGGCAGCAGGACTGATAGAACCTCCTGCTTCCTCTTTCTGCCCTTCAGCCTGGCGAATGACACCATAGTAGCATATATGAACTGTCCAGGGAGAGACCGAAGTAGGGAGGGCTCCTTCATAGCTTGAAGAGCACATCTACTGAATGTGTAACTAAATCCCATGCATGAATATTGTAGATCCAATTTAGGGGCCATGACAGTTGTGATGACAATCTTGGTATGAATTGTTTCATTAAAGATGTGTTGGATATGAGTTTCATCCGCTCCGTGTGGAAACAAAAAAGGTACGGTGAAATTGTGTGATGCTTCCCATCCTGTTTTTTTGGCCATTGCTGTTTCTTTTGGAGAGTATGAACTTCCAGTGCCTAGGAATGAGCAAGTCCATCTGTTCCACCCTGCTGCTCAATACCCAGTCTAGCTTAGCCAGCCTTGTTTCCAGCAGCTGGTGATTAAACTGTACCAGTCTGAGGTTTTGAGGGATGGTGTCATGATCTCATGCCACATGCATGTTGACACGTTCCTTTTGTCCCCCAGTCATCTGTTCTCCTGTTAAGCTATGTCAGTGATGACAGAGGTGTGGGTCCACGATGGAAAGGGAGCAATAGGAGTTGGAGGGCAGCACTTTTTAAAATTTCAGTCCCTCTGTTCATAGAAACAGAGCTTGTGTATCAAGGTAATGCATCACTCAGTGGCTGGCAAGAGAAACATCCCATTGGGCTATGACTGAATGGAGAGATTATTGCAATAGTTTTATGTCTTTACTTCACAAAATAAAAAATACAAGTGTACTCTTCGTGCCCTCTTTATTTTGCCTGTTGAAAAAAGCATAATCTGTCAATCAAGAAAAAAGCTTCCAATTGTGTAGCCTGTTAGAATCATTTCATTAATAACATGTGTTTACTACTGGGAGAAGCAGACTCAGTGTGCTAAGATTTTGTTTGTCAGTCAGTCATTGGAACCCCACTGTTAATCGCATACAATGGTTTGTGGTTATGCCACAATTTAACCCAGGTTTAAAAATACAAACTAGAGCCTTGGTGGTCTGCTGAGAGCAGTGAGTGGAGCAAAGGTATTGGTTGAACCTGCCTTGTGGGCTGCTGGCTTGGAGTACTGTACGAGCTAATCAAATTTATTAACTTGAGCCATGACCAGAATGCGCACACGGGTGAGTGTGGGTGGGTGCACCCAGGTTAGGCTACATTTTGGCTGCATTCTGCAGGGAGGAGGAAAAGCAAGGCTTCGGCTTCTCTTCCACAAAGACAAATTGGAACCAGATATTAACTAGATTTTGGGATCTCTGGCAGTCTAATAAGGAGAAGGTATTTCTTCTTGTTGTTGTGGGTTTTATTTATTGATGTAGGGGATGGCTTAGAAAAAAACTGAGGGAGTTTCAAAACTGAATGCTGGTGGCATTTGATGCATGTGTGTATCATTGCTAAATTGCCCCCTGCATGCCACTTTAATGGCAATATTACAGGCACAATCTCTGACTACACAATAACGAGGTCTGAGTGCGGTTGCCAGAAAAGGGAGAGGCATTTGGCTACTAAGAAAAAGAATACTGGAGAGGCAGTTGTGTCTCTTTATGTGACTCTTGACCTTCTGGCAGAGGTAGGAAGAGACAAAGTGACTAAACCATCTTTCTTAATTACAGCTAGAATATGGTAAGTGAAAATTCCTGTTTGCCACAGCACTGTAGAAAGTATCATTCATAAACTGCAGGACTTGTAATACTCTGAGATAATTATATCCATTTCTCCACATTACATCTCTCACATTTCTCCTACAGCCCAAGACATTTTGTAGGATCCTCCTCCAGATTTAAAGCAACGTAAGTGATATTTTTAAATAGCAGTGTTAGGATAAAGTCAGTTCCATACATTCTTATTGAAATAAAACAGCATTAGCTTCAATTCTTTTAGTCTAAATAAAGATTTCATAGTTTCATTTATACTAATCACTGAAATTGTAACTGGCAAAATTACTGTAATTTTGAAGTGCCTAAGCAGATTCACTCATGAAGGCAGTGAAAAATGTATACTTGTTTTAAATTTATATAGGCTTTTTTTTTCACATTTCTGATTAACATGCATTAACCCCTCACTGCTAAATTTTCTTAATAAGAAATGACATTAAATGGATTGAGATTTTCTAAATGTACTTATACTAGTAAAAGCATTAAGCTTTAAAATGTGAGTAATATTTAGGGCAGCATTAGGTTTAACTCTAACTAGCAGTGAGTTGAAACCATCCTTTGCTCATCAATATTCTACAGAGAATCCTTCCCCTTTGCCCTCCTGCCCCATCTCTAGCACTCACAATGTACTCCACAAGATCCTATTTTTCTGGTTTTATGGGAGCTAGAGGGGATCTTTGGAACTACGTAGCATCTGGGACTGCTTAAACTGTAGCAAGGAAGCAGAAGACAAGTGCTAATAAGAGGTGAAGAGGTGAAGACTGAAACATCCTTATACCCAACCATAAATCTGCACCTCCTATAACTATTAAAGTCAGTGGGAATATTGTATGTGGTGGCCTTTGGGATAAGACGACCGTAAACATCTCCTCCCTCCCAATAACAGTGAATTATTGTTTTAAAAATCTGGCTCTTGGAGCTTATTTGCATTTGTCTGCATTGCATCTATCTGAATGTCCTTTCCATGGGTATTTAAGTGATTTTTCTGTGTTGTGATGATGATGTTTCCAGTTCAGTGGCAATATGCAGGCTAATTTCAGACTTTTAAGCATTTCTGAAGGAAAGTTTTTAGTAAAATGGAGAAGAAACTTCTACAGGTTAATTGCTTTCAGAGGTGTAATGCTGGTTCTATGTCGCACTCTAACTTCAGTTTAAATGATGGCCTAGCCTGGCTGGATGACTGAAATGTGGTAGTGGCAACTCCAAGTTATAATCAGTCATACATTTGCATATCCTGAATGCACAGTGTAGTTTGCAAACAGTCTGGCTTGGGCAACATCATGAGTGCAGGGTGATAGAGGTGACATGCAGAGAAATTCTGTCACCAGAGTTAGCAAGGGTACTTAGATATCAGGAGCCTTTATTCATCAGTTCTCAAATAAAAGCCCCATAGTTGAAAACAGATGTCTTGCCAGTGAGCAATGTACAGGATCTCTGGTACCCATTCCATCAGGGTCACTCATTCTTTCCATAACATATGCTGACCATTCCTTTCCTTTTCTTGTAAACAGTATTAAACCAGGACTGAGTCAGTGGCTCGTAAGCAACTGCAGCTAATGTCAAATTTAGGAATTTTTGTATTTTACGCCCTGTGTGCCTCTGTCCAGTCATGGAATTTCCTTTTTCAGCATCTAACTCGTGAGTTACACCATACTCTAAGTGAAGAGAGGAAAGAGGTTGACAAAAAGAAAGAAAATAAGGATCATATAGGCTTTGCCAGACTTTGAAAAATGTGTATCTATTAATCACCACTACCTTTGACACTTGAGCTGTATCCATACTGCAGAAAAACACAGTCTTAACTTGGGCTGACTGACTGAGCTGAACAAAACTGTGAAAATAACAAGAAAACAACCAACAAAACCAAACAAAGCCAGGAAATATTTCAACCAAATGAACATCTCAAGTTCAGCCCTGATCACTTTATAGGCTCTAAGTTTTTGGCAGTATGTCTTATGGTCCAGACTCTGAAGTCTATGAGTTTGCATTTTTCAGCCATTTAGGCTTTTCTTTTTTTATGATCACTTTTTTTAGAAAAATTCAAAATAATGCTTTGTGACTGCAAATGTTTTTAGTTTGCACGTTGCTATCACTTTGGAAATCACACGCGGTTGACAATGTCTACCTCTGAAAGATGCAAATGAGTGGCTGCTTAGCCTCAGTTAAGTTGTAGCTGCAGACAAAGCTAAAACATGTTCACTTATATGGTAGAATGTGTGGTAGGTTGGTACTCTGTACATACTGTCTTACTCTGCACATGTAGAGCACAGACTCAACTTCACACATTTTTGTCCCCTCTTGATAGGTTTTATTCTAGTCTGCACAGATGTGTCCTTTGGAATGTTCGATAGCAAGGAAACAAGAATGTTAATTAGAAGCTGTTAAGTGGCTCTGTTGCAGATCATACTTCTGGGGGGCAGGGGTTATGTTTGAGAAGCTGAACATCTCCACTCTCTGCCATCACACGAAATTAATTCTCTTAGTTGTGTGTCATAGCTTGCGTTTTGATAGTGCTAGATGAAAAAACATCAAGTATGAGTACAGAGAGAGACTTGTGTTTCCTTCTTTTCACACTGCCATTGCCCAGAAATCCAAGGAAGGCAGATCTCCACTCAGACATATCTGCATCTTTTAGAGGGGTAACACTGTTCTGACCATCCTTTCTCTCCTGACAGATGAAAAAAATTAAAAGTGGTTCTGGCTACATAGCAAGGGGAAGGTTCAAGTAATTGCTTTAGCACCCTCCTCTATGTGAGAAGTTGCCCAACAAATTTTGGCAAGGAAAAGTTGCCACTATAGGTTTACCACTTGTTCAAGTTGCCTCTTAGCCTTGTTTCTATCGGCTGCTGTAGCAAATGCTCCAGAAGAATTGTCTGGAAGCTGACCTTGTATACTTATACATGCTGTATGTGTGCTTATATTTTTTTTCTTTTTTTTTTTTTTAAATATACACACATGTACATATGTATATAGAAAGCTAAATGGAGAACTTTTGCATAAATTCCAGGCAGTTAGCAGCTGTCACACACTCTCATTCTAATGTGACTGTGAATAACGTAAACATTTCTAATCTTTCTAATATCTTTTGCCAAACACAAAACAAACAACATATTTCGAGTTGCCATGTAAAAGAAAAGAGAGGGAAGTCCTTTGGCTGAAAGACACATCAAAGCAAATATATTTAGTTGGTTCTTAAATGAAATTAAGTTTGGGGGACAAGTATAGTTCTCTGTGGTGTTACACTCAATGTTAGTGTAAACAGGAGTTTGGTTTTAGTTTCTCCCCCCATTTGATCTTTAGATTTGTCCGTTGTTTTGCACATTGTATTAATTTTGTAATTAGCATTCCTAGGAAAAGAGCAGAATGTACAGAATTTGGATTCTATCACTATAAAAATTACAGGTCAAGGAAGTAATTCTCCCAGAGCTGTGAATTTCTGTTTATGCGGATAAGACAAAAAAAAAAAAAAAAA
>VXAX01004289.1:3008859-3114699 GCA_013399835.1 Leptocoma aspasia | reverse complement strand
AAAAAAAAAAGAAAAAAAAAAGTTTATCAGAACCACTCTAATGCAAAAAAATAGAAATATAGTTACCAAAATTGCAGGGACAGATTTTCACATGGCATTAGTACAAAAGATACATGTTCCAGTTGAAACATCATTCAACTGAAAGTGGCCTAATTCCAGGGCATCAAGAGCAGCTAACATGGTCTTTTTCTTTCACATTTGATGACATTGCCCATTCTGAGTTTCAAACTTTGAATTATAGAGGTAGAGAGGAACATTGGCTAAAAATTCCCAATTTATTTTTTATTAATCCATATTGGGTTTACATTATTCATCAGTTCTGCATTTCCCCAGAAATGTTGTGTAAGAAGGTGCATTCAGAGAGTGGGCAAAGGGGCTCTGAAACTCAGCCAGGTGTGGAATGACAAAAAAAATACAGAGTTGATATTATTTGAGCCATTTTTGCTGTTTTGAATGTTCTGCAGTTCAAGACTCAGATCTACATCTGTCATAGAATTTAGCACTATATATATTTTATGTCATTTTACTCATGCTGATTGGATGAACAAGGAATTTGGAATACAAAGGGAGTGAGGGAATCTGGTAGTGTGACATCTGAGTTGGGTTAGCACAGCAACACATGGATGTACATAAGTGCCTGCCAGCTTTCATTTTCTGATCATTTCAGTCTATTGTCAGTAACAGAACTTTCCTGACTCGGGATTTATGGCCATGCACCCATGAAGGGTTCTTCACCTCTAGGGTTCTTCACCTCTTCACCTCTTCACGCCACTTTCAGCTCACCTCTAGGGTGGGCATCCTGAATGCCTGGGAAGGGCAGGCTGAAGCACTACTGGAGGACTTGTGCTTTGATTAAAGAGAACCAGCACGCTGATCTAATTTTACCTCTTTAACTTTTAAATTGCTAATGTGTCCCTGTTCTGTTTAACACGGAGAGAAAACACAAGGCATTTGCCACAGAGATATGGCACATTTAAATGGAGCTTGCCAAAGCCTTGAGATGTAAGAAGTTCACTTTTATTGGAGATTTGTAAATGTTCTGTGGACAACACAATGACTAAGATATGTTAGAGTACATGTCAGGGGTAAATTGCTTACATACCCTTGTGATTTTGCTCTGACTACTTCTCCCTTCTGTCAAAACAACTTGCCGTAGTTAGAAAGGTGGTCCCATGCTGGTCCTATAGCCCAGTCTGCAGGAGTTTGCACACACAGAGCAATGTTTGACTAATAATTCTAATTTATAAACCATCAACAATCCTAAAAACAGATTAGCCAGCGAGGACTTTTTGTGACAAATACCATGGCACTTTTCCATACCGAACCACATAAAAGGACTCTGGGTCAGAAAAATGCATTCATTTAGGATCAAGTCTAGCAAAAGTCCCACGATTGCCAATGGAACAAGAATAACACCCCTGTTGCCAGACTTTTCCTAGGCAGTGGGTGGCCATGGATAGAGTGCTGTCCCTTCCCCCACCAACATAGTCTGTGTGTTACAAGTTGATTTCTGTTGAAGTCCAGCAGCTCCACAGTCTCAGGGTAGCTGGCTACCAGCCTGTGCTTGCATTCCTGCCTGGACTGCAGGGGCTCTGACAGCAAAGGTAACTGTGATGGTTAACTTCACTCCTGGTATGGCACAGGCCTGGTGGAAAACCCTGACAGCTTTGGAATTGCACACTGAGGTTCAAGAACAAAGCACACAGGGAGTTCTAAACTGCCTCAGCCACCTCCCTGACACTGCTGTGTGCTCAGATCTCAAGATTAATCAATTTATTTGTGCCAGGATTTAGCCTGGGTTATGCAGCAAGCCAGAGCTCGTGAGAAACACGAGCAGCCAGGTTCCTCTGAGCCAGCGTAGCAATGGGTGCAGTCTCCTCTCTTGGAGCACAGACCGGGACCCAGGTGAGGAGAGCCACTTGCAGCTACAGAGAGACCCCCAAATGCCCAGGTGAACTACCTGGTCCTGCAAGGTCACCCCAAAGCAGGTAGAGTAAGTCTGTAAGGACTTGAGAAACACATTGATCCTGTCAAACCAATGAGGGTTTCATCTGCTTAGAGAAAAGGATCGGAAAACTGATGTGCTTGGCCCATCTGTTGGGTTCACCAACCTGAATATATATTCTACTGATGAGAATGCTGTTTTCCAGCTGAGCAGAGCTTTCTCACCAAGAAGACATTTTTAGGGGGGAAAAAACAAAGTGCAAAACAACAAAACAACTGAATAATTGAAATAGAAACATAATTTTGGAAGATGATGAAAGAAAATGGGAAGGGACCAGAGGGATAAAATATTATATTTGCCAGTTGCAATATTTATTTCCTCTAGTTACAAAACTCTATGATGGGTGGATGAAGGTAAATGAGACTTGTTTATAGTAGATTTATGTAAATACAGAAGAGCTTTTCCAGGACCTACATATATCCACCAAGTATGAAAAATGTAATAAATTATTACAGTAAAAATGTCAGAAGCTTCCCTGAGATCAGCAAGAAAAATTCCTTGATTCTTCAAACCCAGCTACACAGCCAGTTTGTGTAGCTATTACCCTTACCCACATCCACAAAGGCATGAGATGAGCTTAGCAGCATACCCTGAATATCAACACCTCTGGATGTTTTACATTAAAGGGGAAATTGAAGGCTCACTCTCATACCAACTTCTGTCTTTTATGTGCATATTAATAAAATACATGCTGCAGTTCAGTGATTGACTTTTCAGTCTAGCTAGTTCAGATTTTTGCTAAAAGGGTTGGTCCCACCTGTCCCTTCCTGTGTTTGCTGTCTTGTGCCAGCACCAGCATTTGTGTCTGTAGAACACACACTTCCCCAAATACAGGGTACAGGCAGCAGAGAACTGAGCCAGGTAAAAGCTACATCTCTGCAGAGCTGTATCTCATAATCCAGTATCTAAATTTCTTCACCGGTACCAGCCTTTTCATGAGTGCACTTAGTAAAAAAAATAACTTTCATTTAGGTAAGTTCAGTTCAGAGTTACTGGATAAATCCTGTGGGCAGCAAAGGCCATATCTGACATGTATTGATGCTGTGGTGCACGGGTGGGTTGCCCAAAAGAAGCCAAAAGCAGTTGCCCACGGTGAATTCCCCAGTTCTCAGCTATTGCTGGTGCTTCGTTCTTCCAGTGTGTGTTGGTCCTGGTGTAAGGGATATCTTGGGCTGGGCACAGCCATGGCAGTACTGTAGGTGTGCCAAGTTATGCTCTGCTGACGCTCAGCTCACATTTGCTGTGGGCTCCTGAGAGAAGGGGGAGGAGAAGAGAAGGGGAAAAAAGCCCATGAGCAGAAGCTGCAGGAACTCACAAGAAAAGACCCTCCACAAAGTTCTGTGTCCCAGATCTGATGCCTGACTCACAAAGCTTCACAAAACCCCTTGATACTCCTCCCTGCTGAGCTGAGCTGTCTTCCCTGCTTACCTTTGATCATAAGTAGTGCATTAACTTATATATTGCAGTTTTCTGTGTTTGTGTCTTGCTCATACAAGAATCTATAAGATGTGGGCTAGACTAACATGTGCTCTCACATTCCTTCCAGAAGAATGTAGAAAAATCAGCATGTAGCCAGAAGTCTCCATCTAGTTTGATTTTTCTTTTCTTTAACTCTGTCTAGGAGTTGCTACACGTAGGGTATTGTAGGCCAAAGTTTATAACACTGCATTTAACTGCACCTTTCACACAGCTCGTAAACCAGATTTCCAATAGCTGTAATTTTAAATTTCTCTCCTTGGATGCAGTGGAAAATGTGACTTTCATGCTTTTCTGTATGTTTACAGCATCATAAATAACACGCAGATCTGAAGTGTTTTAAGTACATCAATATGCTGTTTTAAACAAAGTAGTGAAAATGTGTAGCATATAGTGTCTAGTTGTTTTTATTTCTTTCAAGGCTAAGAGTCCTCCTGCCTGCATAATTTTTAACTTTGCATGGCTCAAGACTTCTTTATGTGCTGCACCTCAAAGTAAATGGAATTCAAAGTCAAATTAAGTTTGGATGAAGAAAGCAAGTGTGCAAAAATCCTGTATGTTATTGCTACTTACTTTAGGTTTTAGGGTTTATAGAGTTCCGATAGACTTTTCACCAAAATTTCAATCTGTGATAGGTTTAATATCCAAAATGTTATGAAATCTTTTGACAAAACAGTCCTTGAGTTGATATTTTACATGATAATAACTTTCAATGAACCAAGAAGTCTTTCTGTTGTTAGAATTGTTTGATTATAATCAGTTTCCATAACTGCAGCAGTACGTTTATTACACATTATATGTCTATTGCACTGTACCAATCCAACACTTCTATAAAATGAATCATTACTTAAAAAACTGCTTCTTATTTAGGATTATATTAGTATCATGCATTATATAAATAACTGATAGAGTATATAAACTTGGTCATTAAATTTAACTACTGATCTGATAGAAACATTTTAAGCAAATTTTTGTCTTTTAGAGGTTAAAATCTGGATGTATTTTCTCTAAAAGAATGGCTGTGCTCAAGCATAGATTTCTAAGCATTTCTGACCCTCTTCACATGCAAGAGGACTTTGGGGGTTTTTTGGTCATAAGTGTCACTCATAGAAATGGAAAGCCCTGAATGTATTAAAAGATGGTGTGGTCTCTTGGCAAAAAATGCAACTGATGTTCTTGAACGTTCTGCTTCAGTGAACCCCTCACACACCACACATGGAACCAGTAAAGGAGCACTGTTTCTTCCTTGAAATGGGCCATGCTATTTCGTTTGAAACAACATGTGTTTCTGCTGGGTGTTCTGTGGTTCTGTCTCAACAACATTACTCAGAGCTCAAATACAGCAGGTATCAGCCAAGGAACTCTCAAGTATCAGAGGGATGAATAAATCATATTTTCAAGAAACACCCATGGCTTTCAAATAGATACACAGCTATACATCTGAGACATAACTTGCTTGAAAGAAATAGTTTAATATCACTCTTCCAAAATTCGAGTTGCCAAAGGATTTCCAGTAACAACTTAAATGAAAGTCACAGGAGAGGGATTGAGGCCTCAGTACTACTGGGGACTATAAAAACCAATCCCTTTCCTCGTGTCTGTTCCACTGGTGACCTCTAGTGCCCAAGGACAAGAACAGGTATTCAAAGTTCCTCCAGAGCACTGCTTTGAGAGAACGGGCAATAAAGCAGTGAACTTTTTTTCAGTGTTAAAAATTCTGGGCTTTCAATTCACAGTATTTAAAGTGCAAAATAATAATATAAAAACTTAGTGTATTCGGGAAAGCAAAATATTTATGCCAATCGTAAGACTAGAAAGCTTCTTATTTGTAAAAAATTGATATTGTGCAAGATTATTCACATTTGGACCATCTGTTTCAGGCATTTGACTTTTCCTCAGTCTGTGAAAAGGAACCAAACCTACATTGGAAATGTGCTTCAGCCAGCACATACTACTGAGCAGATGACCTTCAAGCATGACGCCTAAGTAGGTAACATTGTTATCAACTAACTGGAATTTAGCTGAGAAAATAGGATGCCTAAGTACCCGCTCAAAGACCACAATGGTTCAGAGCTTGATTTTTAGTTATTATGATATTTCTTTTAATGTAGCGCACTCTGGCATGAGACCAGGCTGTTTCCTATGGGAAGGTATAAATTTATGAAAATATATCTTAGGTATTTCCTTCACAACAATATTGTTGAATGGAGATTGAACAGAAAAGCAGCTGTGAACTTCTCTGCTATCTTCTCAGCTATGGAAGCGATGGGCAGTTACAAAGGTCCAGGCATTCCATGTTTCTTGGGCAAAGTGCTTTGGTAGATCTGACTTCCATGAAGTCCATCCCTGCCTGTGACTCAGACTTTAGAGAAACTTTCTTTGGCTAATGTAACTCAGTGATGTGCAAATAACAGATAGCTCATGTTTAAAGTGTTAACAGGAGTAGATTAAACTCTGCTCTGAGAGAAGCACTCTAGAGAGAAGTGCTAGAAAATTGTGTATGAAGGGGCTAATAAGTGAATGCATGCATTAATACTTTGCAGATATATATTTTAATAGAAACAAGATAAAGCACAGAAATCATGCTTACAGCAAGGCTGGCATCTCAGATCTCTCCTTCCAAGACTGTAACCTAACCAGTAGCAGGAATCACAGAGCCACAGAATATGCTGAGTTGGAAGGGACCATCAAGTCCAACTCCTGGCCCTGCACAGAATACCCCAAGAGTCACACCCTGTGCCTGAGAGCATTGTCCAAAGGCTTCTTGAACTCTGTCAGGCTTGGTGCTGGGACCACTTTCCTGGGGAACCTGTTCCAGTGCCCAACCGTCCTCCGGGGGAAGAGCCTTCAAGTCCAACTTAAACTTCCCCTGAGGAGTTTTGCTCTCACATACTGCCCACCCCTCCTAAGTATTTTGCTGCACTGTAATTGAGTTTTAAAAGACTCCCAGTAGTCTCCTGGTTAGTGGTAAGGGACATGGGAAATGTGAACTTGAGCCACTCTGGCAGTCACGCGTGCACAGCCTTAGCTTGGATCAAGGCCTGTTCGTAGCTACAGTCCCCAGACTCACATAGACAGGTTCCCTCCCTAACCCCAGGTTTCCCATAGCACAGTCTCAGACATCTGGATCCTTAAAACAGTGTAATCATGGTGCAACAACAAAATAACAGCTTAAGCTGGCACCTCCGAGGAGGGACCCCACACAAAGGATTCCCTGGGCTTTTATATTCCTCAACACCATATTGATGAAGGAATTGTATCTCCAAGTGCTCTGAAGTGTAATCTCTTACAAGAGAGATGGGCAGTTGCCCTCTTCTCTGGTTAGATTGTAAAACAGAAGGATGCTGGGATGGATTCTAAATTGAAAGCCCTGGATGAATGAAAGCATTGTCCTGCAGCTCTGTGCCAGGAGCCTGTGTCACAGGGAGCTCGGCTGTAGTGCCATTGCTGTTGCAGAACAAACCTTTGCTGTGATGTGGTAGCACACAGCTCAGCCTGCAGGCTCCATAGGTTGCCACTCTGACCTGCCTTCATCTCCCTCATCGCTGCACGGACATCTTCTGCAGAGTTCTGATGTTTCCTCCAGAGATCAAATTCCTAAAGCTCTTTGGCTGTTTCTGTTGTTTATTGGGTCTGTCCTGAGAGGGCTAATGGCCTAGGGTCAAAGAATTCAGCCCTGTAGTTACTGAACGTCTCTTGAGTAAAAGCATGTGTATGGATGTGTAAGAGACAGAAGAGACTATGGGAATGGGAAGGAGAGGAGGTGTGTACAGAAGCTGGTCTTCCCTGTAATATAAACCATGACAAATCCACTTACACATAGAGGGATATAAGTGCAATCTTAAAATCTGTGTGTAGGGTGGTAAAGCCAATTACATGACTTCATTCCTGACATCACTTGATGGCTGTGGGCAGCGAACACAAGCCATCTAGCAGCAACCTTTTAAGATTTCTGCAGCTTATATGAGAACTTAACAGACTTTTATTATTTTAATAAAGGCATGGGAAACAGCTGACATCTTAATTCAAACATGAGCAGAATACTCTTAAGGTGTAAACATTTTTACCCTGTTATCACATTGGCTGTCTAGCAGCAGTCCTGTGGCCAGGATCTGTGAGGTGGTAGTGATCCAAAGTGCTGCACACACTGCCTGAGGAATGCAAGCAGCATTAGTACTCAGGCAGTAAAAGTGTGCTACTGGTGTTTAAAAGAAAGCCAAAGCACTGCTCTGCTGGAGGCATCACTGCTGAAGCACCTGGAGGCTCTCAGTACCTTTCTGACAACAGCAGCCTCTTCAGAGGATTCAAAGGAGGTATTTCCTGCCTTTAAGATTGTTTTTGTGGCTGAATCATACATAATCTGAGCCAGAAAGAGAGTAAAACTCATAAGATGACTCATTATGAGTATAAGATCTACTAGTTCTAGAACTTTTATATGTTTTCAGCTGGAATCCAATTTTCTTTCAAGTGCAGTTTGACAAAAGAAAAAAGCAAGTAAAAAAGAAAAAACTTTAGGTGGCATAGAAAATGGGTCAGTCAACATTTTCAACTAGCATAAAAACTGTTTCTAGGTTTAAAAAACTATATTTACTTCCATTAAAATGTATAACTATCCTCCTGCTTGACCAAAAAGTTGGAGGTATTCAGTTATATCAATTAGCAAGGTAAGATAAACATTTTGCATAAAATTCCCTTCTTTAAATTTTTAATCATAATTAAAATTTGTAGTTTAAATTAAGGTATAGTTCCTGTTCTCCTCCTCTATGGCTCAGAGCAGTACAGACCCACTGCTGGCCTCTGAGCACTGGGGTGAGCACACACGAGCAGAATCCTTTCGGGGGTCTCTGTCATGTTTTATTCCTCTGAATAATAAGGGTACGCAATAATTTGAAACAACAACTTTCAGGCCATCAGGAACTGTGTAGACTTGCTAAACTTTGGTTTTATTATTCTATTCCACTGATACAATTGGAAAAAAAAAGGTACAATCTTCCAGTTGTGAATAGGTTAAGAATGTTGTACCCATCAGAAAAATGAAATGCTTTACTCTCTAAGCATTTCTACTAAACATCTGGGAAATCTTAGCTTAAAAACAGTACAGCAGGCACAATGGAAAATCCTTGAGAGTGATGACAGCTCTGATTTCACATGTATTTATAATCCTGGACTTCGTTTATTTTCTTGGTATTTCTGAATTTGACAGAGACAGATATCTGAAAATAACTGACATGCTAGCTGTCAGCCTGTCCTTAAAATGTGTGGTCAGTAGATCAAGGGAACTAAAACACAGGGGGCACAATGTTATTCTCTGTTACAAAATGTAGAGAGGATGAAGCATTTTATAGTTCTTGAGTGAAATGCTCATATGTGAAAAAATAAATAGCTGACAGTCTCTCACTTCAGCAACTTGTATGTGGTGCTGAAGGCAAACTACTACCTGCAGTCTGTGAAGGAAGGACTTTGCCACTGTAACACAAACATGGAAGCACAAAAATGAGAGCTGTTGCTACAGGGGACAAACTTTTACCTGGTTTGAGGGTCAGATTTTCACCAGGCCTGTGAAAGGTCCTTCCTCAATAAATGGGATCATTTTGTGCAGTAACTTCGAGATAATTCAACGTGCAGCTCAATCTCCTTTGCTCCTCTAGGCATTAGGGATAATCCATAGTTTTAGCAAGTAGGAAAAGCAGGAGAGACCTAAATGAAGCTAAAGCTGCTTTGAGACAGGAGTTTTGTGTTACACGTCTGCAGCTCCCAGTACAAAGAGGACAGTTCCTTCAAACTAAATGACGTCCCATACAGACTGCTGTGACAGTGAGTTAACGTAAAAGGCCAATGTGTTACTTTTAATTCAAAAGGCAATAAGATTAATTTTGAAATTCTCCGAACTGAGGTGGAAGACAGCAGTGATTGCTTGCTGTCCACAATACTGAAACTTCTTGTGTGGTGTCAGTAGTTCTGCCAAGGTAAGCAGGAAGAGCAATGAATTACTTACTTCCACTTCCTATATCTGCTAGGCGCTGCATAAATTTCTGAGAGTGAACCTACCAGTGAGTGGTTACAGATCAGACTAGACAAAATTTCTTCCACATGTTACAACCATGTTGCTCATTAACCACAGAGATTCAAGAAATCTGCCCCATTCAGTTATCTCAGTTGTGGCTGATGGCTTTTGTAACAAGAGCAGTGCACAAAAGACAACTAGGGCTGGGAAAACCTGCCAGAGAGGGATCCTGACAGCTTGTTCCTCAGAGGGATAAGCACTGCTTTTCCAAGGAAAATTCAGCAGGGGTACTCCTGGAGCACCTCCTTGCCTAGAAAAAGAACTGTAAGTGTGGGTGTACATTTATATATGTACGAGGACCAAAAAACAACTGGTAGGCTATATGACTGAATCTGCAGGAGCAATGATTTTGAGTCACCTTAGAGTATATATCTTGTTACAAAGACCTTTTGGCTTAGGAGATATGTCTCTTACTGTTTCATAAGTAAATAGAATCCGTCTTGCAAGGAGATAATGAAACATAATAGAGTTTTTATGTAATGATTATTATTTTTCCCAGTCATAGTTCTCTGTTCATACCACAGCTCCCAACCACATACAGTAGTGTAGACATGAAAATCAGTGTGTGTGACTGTCATGTCCCACTCCTAAAAGGAAGGGAACACCCAACATTCCTAGATGTCAGTGGTGGAAAAGGAACAACAAATTTCACAGGGTCGGAAAAAACTTATCGAGTGTTATTAGTAAATTATACAGTATATTTGCTGTCACTTCAGGAACCCTGGGGTGCTTCTATTTGGATGTGTGAGGACAAGAATAGAACTGCAAATGAGAATATGGAGTTAAGAGAGATTGTAAAAGGGTTCCAGATAGTTGGACAACTTCCTGGGGAGAACTGGGCTGACAAAATCCTTCTGAATTTTACAGTTTCAGCAAACCTGTTTATAGGTGTCTTTCTAAATTTTCTCTCTTACTTCCACTGTTTTTTATAAATCACCGTTGTTTGTTGTACAGTGCAGCTATTGCTGCTGTAGCACTTTGTAAAATTAGAAGACTGGATTCACTCTGGCATTCTTGCTAGCAATGGCAATAACAGCAGATTTCAGAAATGCAAAATCTGGCAACCAGGGCAGGGAATTCCAGAGTATTCCATTGAGAGTATGGGCTCTTCACACTTGTCTCTTGCAGGAATGCTTTTTTCTGTGTTTTCTTTTTTCATGCACAGGAGATGTATGAAGATATTAAGTTCTTACTCCAGTGAAAATATTTGTAAGAAGGCAGAGAAAATGTAAGTGTTACTGGAAATAGTCTTCAAACAAAGTCTGAGATGAAAATGTCTGTTACACAAGCAGTCTTTGGGAGAAAGCCTTTGGAAAAAAAAGGATGCATAATTAAAGTGGTTTCTTATGCTGGTTAGCAATGGACTTGGAAGGCAGAAAACATTGTACCAGCATTTCTCACTGCAAAAGTCTGCTGTAGCCTGATAAATGTTCCGAATAAAAGATAAGGGTGTGCACTAAAAAAAAGCTGTTAATGACACATCGCTGCAAGCATTATGCTGTCCTGTGGAATGGAGATATTTGTCCAAATGCTTGTTATTCCTGCTTGCTTGTCGCTCCTGGAAGTCCAGCTGGTATCTTTTTCATGGGTCCAGGGGGACACAAGTATTCCCTGTTGTACTGCTGTATACCTCAAAAAAAATCATCTCAGCAGAGAATGAGGGTGGAATTTTGACAGAAGGATGATAGTTTGCCGAGCAAATTCCTTTTTCTTGACAAATTTATTTCTTTTAAATTCAAATTATCAGTAGTCAACTCAGCATATTCTATGGTATACCCTCTGATGAAGTTCATACCTCTGTCAACCCATCTTGAGCACTGATCATCAGTTTTGAGATGGACTTGGGAAGCAGCTATGGAAGGCATAATACTGTTTCTTTAAACAATCCTAAATATCTAGGTATGTGAATAGTCATTACACTTTACAGGCTGGCACTGTTTTTGCTTTGAATACTTAATTTTGTGGTGTAGTAAATATTTGGGAATATATCATGATCTGTGATCAGTGCCAAAGAAAATGCCTGGCTTTTGCAGTCAACAGCATTTCACTTCCATGTGTCCAGGCTTTTCCATCTGGATGCATTTTCCATACTTACCAAGAGCCTTGAGATCTACACAGTATCTTTGCAGGTGTGACATACAAGAATATCCTCATCAAAACTGGAGTGTTTTAGGAAATGAGCAGTTCAGAACTTGTCTTACATATGAATAGGACTTGCATTCACCTGTTGGTCTCGTAATTTCTGTGCTCGCTGCACACTTGGTGAAGTATGAAAATTCTTTTCAGCAGATCCAAAACTGCTGGAGTCACAAAACCCATTTGGCATCCCAGCCCTTCCAACAGCTGTTTCAGGAGCCAGTCTGATTCAGCCAATAAGCAGCACAGCAGAATGATAAGCACAGCAGGGGCAGGCTTTTGAGGTCTGTGGCTTTTGGTGGCACTTCTTTGCTGTGGGGACAGTGACCCGGGGATTTTTCCCTGGTGCTTTTGCTCTGTTCTAGACACAAAAAGAAAAAATGAAGATGTTTAAGACAATACCTATGTTCATTCTGTTGTTTACAGGTGAGTGGACATTTCTTTATATTTTTTCCTCAGCTAATACTTCCTCTTCAATACTTGCAATTATTTCTTGAAAATATTCCTAAGTACATTCTAAACGTTAATTCATATGGCTTGATCTGTAAGTACAATCATTGAAAGTGTTTTGTCTGTGCATTATTATATTGTATCACATGAATGATTACTTCAGTCACATCTCTATCAGTAAATTAAGCTTAATCAGTAAACTAATGCTTAAAAAGCACACAATTATTTTGCCATGCACTATCTGTGGCACTCCTAATAATAAAACCTCAAGAATAATTTAGGTTGTATTTTAAAGAAATCTCTGCAGGTACAGAAAGACACATGTGCCAGTATAAAAGGTAAGACTTGTTGCAACATTAGTCATCTTAGACTCATTAATGCATGACAGAAATAAATGTTACATGAGTTATGATCAATATTCTAACAATCAACAATAAAACTAGAGAAATGACAACACCTACAGCTCGTCCCTTTTTACTTGTCTGCATTACTGGTTACAGGTACAGTGGCAGTATCTCAGTGATGCTGCAAAGAAACAAAAAAAATTAATCTTTTCAGGCCTTTTAACAATAAGCACCAGGCTTTCCCACCTGCTCCACAAAGACTTTGTAAATTTACTGAGCAGAAGGGAGAATGGCTGGGATCTCCCTCTGCAAGTTTCATGAACTTCCCAACGGCACCATTTGCACTACCAGGACTGTCAGGACCCCTTGTATCAGTCCTGTCTAATGAAAACATTTATGTTTGATACTCAGAATTTGTGACTCAATGCTGTATTAGAGAAACCTTACATAATTTGAATATAATATTAGACAGTAATGAAAGGGGTTTATGTTTGTCCATTAGAATTTGTGACTAATTGTATCAGTTTCATAGATTTCCACCAGAACACTGTTTCCTTGTGAAAAAGAAAAAGAACAGGCTTAGTCTGGTGTGAAGACATAAAGCACTTTCTTCTTTACACCTCTAAAGGCAGCAATAGAGGGAGAATTTAAGAAGGTGCAAAGAGGTGGAGGGGGTTGGCTAATGGACCTTCTTATCATGAAGGCACATGTGTTCTGAAACAAGCCTGGCTGAGAATTTATGCTATCCCTCTTCTAAGGAGTCCATGGAAATACATATATCACCCCTCTCTGCTGAGCTGTGCCCTGCTTGGCAAAGTCCTAGGAAAGCTTCAAAGTGACAAACCAAGTTTCTCTCCTAACCTTGAGTAACTTTAATGCATTGCTAACAAGTGCTGCACGTTCTCAGAGAGAGGCAGCATCTGCCCATAAGTACTGTTAGGCACACGTTTGCTCTCTTCCAGAGAAACTGTGGATGGATGTTGTCTGGAGGGGATGCTATCATTCTAGGAAGAACTTAATAAATAGCAAATCTCAGGGGAGACCTGCATGAAATAAGATGTTTGATGATGCTGATTTTTTAAACTTGTGTGTCCTAGAATCTCACAGGACAGAGCTTTGCCTCCCTGTGATGTTTCAGAATCCATGTGGAATCCCCTGGAACTTCTGCTTCAATAGTAGAGGCTTTGTTTTGGTTTGTTTTTTATGTCACAACTGTGGCTGTGAAAAGCATCTCCTTCATGGTCCAATAACTTATAAAAGGGTATAGTTTTCCTCTCTTCCTGTCATTAACAAAAAGTTCAGGAAAAGTATCTTTCACCCCTCCCCAATTCTTTTTCATTAATTTGCAATTGAAGGGGAGAAGTAATGTGAAAGAAGGGGTGTTAATATATTTGTTAATTAATGCAAGCAAATGAGTGCCATCATCTCCATCAATGTGGTTGCTTCCCAGTTGAGAGGCATATAGGGAAAGGGGAAAAGTGAGAATGAGGATGAATATATCAATAAACATCCCAGGTGAGCTGGGCTGCCATATCCTATCCACCCCCATCAAAGCAAACAAAAATGGGTTTGCTAATTTTCACAGAGTGCCCAAATCTAGTAAAGGCTCTGCTACTGTTCCCTTATGGATGTCATTTTCTTACTCGAGAGCAAGGAAATGATAGCTGAAAAGAATATCTGTGATTTTTTTAAAAGCTGAGTAAATAGCAGTGAGGGGAGTTTTTCCAAACTTTTTCTGAGAAATATCGTAACAATTTCAACTGAAATGTTCACACAAAAGAAAAGAGAGGTAGGGAAACATGACAAATGTAAAACAGCAAGCATGATTGTCCAAGTTACAAGCATTTGAAACTTATAACAGAAATTATCAAACAACCTTATTAATACATGGTATGGCATACTCTGGCAATAATTTATTGAAATGTTTTTTATTTTAGGATACCTTTGTAAAGCTGAGGATGAAGATGCAACACAGGATTATTCACTTGCTAAGGAAGTTGGTTCACAAATTCCTGCAACAGAAACAGAGGAGAGTGATTCTGTTCCAGGTCGGTTTTTAAGTTGTTGCTTCCTTCAAATCCTGAGTCAGTTCTTCCCTCAGGTGTGCGCATCTGATTCTTGTGAATACATTGTTCCACTCTTCTGCTGTTGTTTTCCACCCAATGAGTGTCCTGAGAAGAATTCTGAGCACAAACCAATTTAGCAGCAATATAACCCTGTGATTGATTTAAACAGGTTTCCACCTGTTTCTACAGAGGTGGAAGCTGAAGCACAACAAATATTTCAGACCGTCTCAAATAACACAGCCTAAATAGTGGTCTGTCAAGGGGCAAGAAATGTATCATTTAATATAAAATGTCAGGCATTTTCCATGATCAGAGGCTAGCTTTGTATTCTGTGCCAACAAAAGAACACTAATGAGGAAAATAACAGCAGGAAAGGTCCCCCAGACCTGTGAAGTGTCTCGATTGTTTCTGTGACACCTCTCTGTGCCGCACCTGCCCCTGGGTGTGTCTCAAATGCCACTGCTGCTCCCGCTGGGCTTTCTGGAGTGACTGCTTTCTCAACCCACCTCTCCTCTTAGCACCACAGCTACAGGCTGCATGACACTTCCTAAGTGCAGGCTCAGAACACTAATGCTTTCTCAAATCCTGCTTTTGTGGGGCTTTGGGTGGTGGTGGTGGTGGTCTCCACATCAGCTGCTGGGGTAGTGTTAGTAGCTGAAGTGCCAGGGATTTCACGTGCCCTCCCTATTTCCTCCTTTTGTAGTCTCTCTGCTTATACTGAGGTAGGAAAGCCAGCTTTAGCTTCATTACATGTGGCTATGCAGTTTTCTCAAGTTTCTAATTTTTATTATTTCCCTTTTGGCAGGAAGAAGTCTGCCAACTCTAGTAGGTAAGTTAAGTTGACAACTTCAACATATTGTACTTTTGCTTAAATAATTTTTTCTTTACCCAAGTTTTGAATTTTTAACTTCTTTTACTGCAGTTGGTTATAGAGTACAAAAGCTATGTTTGGACTTGTCATTAACCTGAAAATCTCTGTTTTCATATAATAATATTTAAGCCACTCCTTAATTCCAAGTCATGGTATTTCTCTGGTAATTTGAGTAATGAGAGTATCACTAGACTAGACTAAACCATAGTAAATTGCATTCTTATTCCTATTACTTTGGGCTTTTTTCTTTTAATAAATTCTGTAACACAAATATTAATTTTGTGATCATCAGTAATTGTTGCTCACAAGAAAAAAATTGAGATTAATTATAGCACATATTTGCACTGCCAAAAAAAAAGTACTGTAATGATCCGTGACATGATTGGCTTATTTCTGTACAAACCCAGACCTGAATGAAATTTTTGTTAGTAGGAAAAATCAAGACCTATATTTTAGTGCCACATATAACTATTTTATGGTGCATAATTAACCACCACAAATGTAGGTATTAATTTTTTCCTTGTCTTAATGGCTTAGAGTCATGGTTATCTTTCTTTTACTGTTCTTCTAGTGGCAGGAGTCAGCATTGCCCTTGTGTTGCTTTGTATCCTTATAGTTGCTGTTTTTTGGTATGCATGGAAAAAATCACAGGTAAGTTAAATTTTTTTCTTTGCATATTTGTTACTGTGTGTATAATATGTATATATTATAGAAGATTAAATTTCAGCTTTCCACTTATCACTCAGATTTCTGATGTTCATTTGCACTGTAGTTGCTTTTCCACTGGGAGGAAAAGCACTGGATGGCACCACTGGATGGCATTCTTAAAATTAGGCAGCTTATAATGAAAGTTTAATTTACTTCAGCTGATATCCCTTCCTGGGTAGGACCTACTCTCATTTTTGTAGGAATGGCTTCTGGTTTGCAGGTTTTTTTCAGAGAAGGTCATTCATCAGCAATGATAATTGAAGTGTTCAAGTGAGTTTTATTTGTCTGAATTATTTTAGATCCTATAATTACTTATAATCATTTATGCTGTAATAACTTATCACAGACAGTCTTATCTGGGATGAGTTAATATTGATAAAAAATAAAATACTAGGTAACTTATAATAAGAATAAATGCAGTAACACTATAGAAATATGAGAGATATGCAAAAATAGTCTATTACTGAAACAATTTAATAATAAGGAAAGATATGAGGAGAACTAATATTATATTGACAGTATTGGTTTTCCATTTGTGTAGCTCAGGTGCATGCTGCAGTGATGATAATACATTTGTGTTTCTTTCACAGGAAGGTTCAATTGAACTCAATCCTATCCCCTATGGAGAGGCTGGAGTGTCCTTACGAAACCTTTCGATGCCCGAGAACCAGCAGGAGTGGCCTTTGGAGAGGGCAGTGCAGTGACAGCAGGAGAGCTGCTGCATGACCCTCTGGGAGGAAAGAAAAGCCCTCTCCATTGGAGATAGTTAAACAGCACTCTCAAAAGACCTGTATCTGCAAAAAAGTTACATTCTTGAAGTTATAAATGTCCTTGTTAGGGAAAATGCCACACTTAGACTATTTTCTAATAAATTAAACCTGGCACTGTTGAGATTAGCTGGAATGGCCACTGTTTGTGCTTGTATACCTGTGAATTTCCTATTGGAAATGGCTCCTGGAAGGTTTTAGCTTCCAAAATCTGGCTCGGGCCACAACTAGTTTACCAGCATAAACAGTGCTGTTCCAGTGCCTGGGAGTTTCCTAGGCATTGTTTCATTTTCTAGTCTAGATATTGTTACAGTTTATTTTAAATTACACTGTTGATACCCCCACCCACTCATGGTCAGGGATTATTCAAAGATGACCACTGCAAACCTTTGCTTGCTCATCATGCTACTCAGGGGAGGCAGTAGTGGAAGAGTGACAGTATCATCCAATAAAATTCAGGTTTATGGGCTTAACTGATTCTTAAATTTGAAATCAATTTAATAATCAAGAGGCACTCTTCCACTGTTTCTTCCCCTGACTGAGTAGCAGTAGCTGGTGCCAGGGCCCCTCAGCAGCCAGTGAGTGCTGTGGGGCTCTGGCTGAGCAGGACCTGGGTAATCTGGGGCCCAGAAGACACAAACCCAAAGGGCTGCCCTGCAGTAACTTGGTACAGGCAAGAGGAGCAGAGAGGTAAGGGGGCTGTCTGAGATGGCTCCATCAGAATATTCCTATGTGAGCTTTGACAAGTGACCTTTTTTCCTGAGACTGAGCTCCTGGTCTGGAGGGCAAGACCAGTAGTTTGTCCTTAGCTTATATTTATCTGTGAAGATAAATATATTTAAAAGCATGCAGTGTGTAAGCCCCACAGCAGTGAAGCTACCCTGAGAGCTGTAAATTGGCAGGAAGGCACAGATTCTGTTTTTATGTAAATCTTCTCAAACCAGTATTACTTTTCCCAGTAACAGTGAAGAACTCTGTCAGCTTTCAAATTCAGGTGCCAGCTGACATTTTCTACAAATAAAGACAATTTCTTCATGAAACTCAAAAAGAGATTTGCAGATGACTTCTGTAAAATGAAATGCAAAGGAATATTTGAAAGCTCATCCCTTTTTTCATCAGCTCCATAGATAACAATATCTTTTTCATTTCTGTTCATTTACTCTGCATTTAAAAATGAGGTAATTGTATGAATTTTATGTGTAGCAATATTATTTAGGTTGGGAGAGTTTGGCTAAATCTGCTTCCTATATGGTGTTTTTTTAATGTGCGTCTTCTATTTTTCTTTCATTTAATAGAAATTTTGTAAGTGCTTAAATGCTTTTTTAGATATTAGATCAAGAGTGCCCTGGGCAGCAAACAGCATTAGTTGAATGCAGGGGAAGTAAGAATAACAAATATTTGTGAGGAATAATTAATATAAACAATGTTTGCTGTGCTCTTTAATTGATGATTGCAAGCTTCTTTGTGAATAACTTTGCTTTTGAAAATGCTTTCAGAGTGGTTGTATTTTTTTTCTGAGCTTTTACAGAACTTGTGTGCTAGAAATAATATTTAATATTTGTTATTTGGTGTTCATGTTGGTTATTGCACTATTGAAGAGGTTTGTGATTGCTGAAAAAGTTTTTCTCTACCTTGGGTGGCCAGTCCCAGAGGAGTGGATGCTGAGTACTTAGCAGATAAACTTCCTGTGGGCTTGAAATTACTCATGTCAATGAAGCCTGAGCAGCACCTGGGCTGACACAGGTGCTCACAAACTGGGGCTTTTTGGCCCAGAGCCCTGCAGTTCCCTGCCTGCCAAGCAGGGGAGCAGCTCGTGGGAATGATAGAGCCGTGGAGAAGAGGACAGTCCCAGCTTTCTGGGAAACAGGGGAGATGGTATTGCAGAACTTGAGAGACATGTTCTGTGGCTCTGGTTTGGAAATGAGATGGGAAATAAGTTAAAAGGGAGAACTCTGTGGAAGTCAGGAAAGCCCTGATGAGCAGAAGCTGTGGATATGGAAGTCAGAGCAACAGCACATCCTACCTGTGATTTGATTGTCCTTATGCTCAATTGAAAGGTAAGCACATTTTTAGTTTATTCCCACTTCTTTTCCACTATAGGAAAGATGAGTAGGAATTGTCTCGATTTGAAGGAAATGAGTTTTATATCATTTAGAGATGAGTCTTTTTGAGTACAAGAATGTGAGAAACAGATTTGTAAAGAATTTTCAAAACATGATAGAAAGTTTACACAGTCTTATACATCTGTATGTAAACACTGAGATTACATACATTGTAACTGAAATGTTACTGAATTTCAGTTACTGAATGTAACTGAAATGTTACACTGAAATTACTTCCATTGTAATTAGTGATATGAGTACAGATGTTAGTGCTGTTAGACATGCAACCTTACAAAACAGAGCTGCCGTCGATTTTCTCTTACTAGCACATAGACGTAGTTGTAAAGAATTTGAAGGATTGTGTTGCATGAACTTTTCTAATCACTCAGAATCCATCCAGAAACAGCTTCAAAAATGAAAAGATTTAGCAAATCAAATTAAAACAGACAACAGGTCCTAGTTAGACAATTTGTTTAAAAGATAGAACTTTGGACATTAGCTAAAAGAGCTTTGCAAAATAGGTTTCTGTGTATTAATTCTTGTAGTAGCAGTATCAGTAATTGTCCCTTCTGTACTTTACTGTATGTGGCCAGTAATAAATAAGACCATCAAAGAAGTTTTTACAGTTCAAGAAAGAGGGGAAGATGTGAGAAATAAATCTGTAAAGAATTCTCAAAACCTGACAGAAAGCTCACTCAGTCTTATACATCTGTATGCAAACACTGAGATAAAGTGTGCTGATATAAGAAGGCCATAGAATAGAGATGACATTGTTGAGAGAGAAATTGAACTAGAAACACATTTCAGCAAGTTTCAAAATATAGCCTTGCAAAAAGACCAAATATTTTAGAGAATTAGAACTGTAAAAAATACATTGTAGCAAGACCACATAGAGTAAAAATATAAGTGATTAGTGTTAGCTTTTGCTACACAATGCTGCTATTACTTCTAATAGGCTGAAAAACATTTATAAAGTATTGTAACCAAGAAATAGGTTAGCTTCTGATAGAATAGCCTTGATTTTTACATCTCTTATGTCTCACTCTTCATCGAGACTAATAACAGAATAAAATCTTTTAAAATGCCTCTCAGATGCCCTATCCCTGTAAAAGCTAGGAAAACCAACATAAAAAGAGAAAAGCAAACTACTCAAAGTGGTGTTGGAGCCATGCTAACTGGACATTACTTTTAAAAACAGATTACCCAATTTACCCTTATTACCAGCACAGTGTGAAGAAGGTTGCATTGAATAGTCTCTGCATGTCCCTTCAAGCTCTGAATTTCCAGTTTCCAACAACTACCACAGCTAGATAGTTGTGTTTGTAAAGCAGCTTGTTTCATTTGTGGATAACTTGCAAAAAGTTGAGAAGCCCTGTACACTGCAGCCAGCAGCACTAGGAACAGGTGCCTTAGCAAAAAAATAAGCGTAGGGCAGATGTGGGTGATCTTCCTCACTTTGCATTCAAACCTTTTCAAATTTACTGCCTTTCCAAGCAGTGCAGGCTTGACCAGAACAACATGCTGAAGACATGAGTTCCACAGCTCGAGATCTCTTCTCCCTCCCTTTAAAAAAATCTAACAGAGTTGTTCATTGTCCTCTTCATCTTTTTACTATGAGACCAGTGGACAGTTCTCTTTCCCTTTCCCCTGTCATTCATATTACAGAACCTCTAGCACAACTGCTTTGTCTTCCAGACTAACAGTATAACTTACCCTGCATTGATTTAAAGTTTAGCACTTTAAAAACGTGAAAGCACATTTGCTTTTAATAACTGGAGGCTAAAAATGGAAAGCTTACTGTACTTTCTGGGGTAATAATGGCAATTTTTACAGTTTCTACAAAATTTTCAAAAGTTGGTGTCTGCACTTATGGTGTGAAACGAGTTTGAAGCCAAAAGGATGTGTTTGGCTAAAAAACATGGACAGTATTTTACATAGTCACTTGTATTAGTTATGTACATCTCTAGATTTATACACATTCACCATCTTAGTCAAAGCAAAAGATTTACTCTTGCTTACCATAAGGATGAACATAAATTGAAAGGTTCACCACAAGTTGGATTAACCTCTGTCTCATGAACAGGAGAAAAAGTTTTCAATATGATTAAAGCTGGGCTGTAAAAACTTAGACATCTTTAACCCTTAAAACCTTTCTTATGCAAAGTCATCCTTCAGGCCTTTAAAATTTTATTTATATCCAATTGTTTTCCTCCTCTGTATATGCTAGAAACAAATCCAGCAGCAGCCAGCATGTTTTCCTGCCTATAGAGGTTTAACTTTAAAAAGAAACCAGACAGAATATTGTAAAGGGGAAATATGATATGGGGTGAGAAAGGACTGCAGGGCCCAGGGTGTTATTAACAATATGTGTCTTTATTTAGACAGAGAGTAGGTGCAGCCACTCCTGCCAGGCCATTTCACACCACCTCAAACAAGAATGGACAAGCACCTTGCAGTGAATTGTCAAAACTGTAGGACTGCTCTGTTCTTCAGCAGTCCTTGCCAAGAAGCAAAGCATCCAATAGGCCCACAGACAAACACATGCAACACCTTTCTGTCTCACAAGCCTTCCTGCTAGTGAGCTTTGAGCCAGGCTGGATGGCTGGAAGCAATGGTGCTGGACACAAACTGGATCCTTTTTGTTGGCAGCACTTTTCATAGAAAGACATCAGTCCACTGGCAGGGATTTTCCAACCAGCTGCTTTCAAGGCACTAAGTTTTGGTGTCAGACACCACTTTAGAATCATGTTTTAACAATATTCAAATAATTTACCATGGCTTTCTGTTCCCTCCTGTGTGTGCCCAAGCACAGTATGGACATGTGACAGAGTAGGACATCTGTGCTGTCTGATTTGGGGACTCCAGTCCACATAAAAGAGCAGGAATGGGGTGTATTCTAATGTGTCTCAGTGATAAGGCTTGTGTGAAATGCCCCTGCAGAGATAGGTTCTCCTGTGCCCCTCCCTGGCAAACACCCTCTTTTTCACTTCATGCTGGACATAACTTCATTTCTTTGGGGTTTGTTTGTTTTGCATAAAAAGGATGTTTTGAACAAGAAGCAGCAGAATTTATTTTGCCATGTTTGTGCCATTAAAAGTACACCAGACAGGGAGAACTTTTTCCTGCAGTTAGTGAGAGACCATTTTGTGTATGGTAGCATTAATAAGTGGAATGCCTGGGCTGATTTTAATGGAACTACTTTGTGCATATTTCAGATATACCTGCCTCCATTTAAACAAAAATGAAAAAGAAATTTCTGGAGGACTATTTACTTAAAATTTTTACCAGACTAACTCTCATATTTTGTAGCAACCTCCAGCAAAAATTCTGAAAATTTAATAGTTTAAACGAAAGAAAAAAAAAACTAAAGGAAAAAAACTAAACTTAAAATTTAACAGACTGGACAGGTAAACATAAAGATGTATAAGTAATGTAGAAAAAAATTGTATTTTACATACTCTGGTTAACATAGTTCTTGAGTATGTAGAATCACAGACTGGTTTTAGATGGAAGGAACCTTGAAGATCATCTATTTCAAACCCCTTGCCATGGGTAGGGACAACTTCCACTAGGCCAGGCTGTTCACAGTCCAGTCCCACCTTGTGCAAACATTTTGGTTTTTGCATTATTAAAAACAGCAAAGTCAACTCTGTGAAACAAAGTCCAGCCACCTCTTTCTTCCACAGAATACAGAAGAATTGCTGCTATTAGCAGAGAGTAAAAATACTCAGAGGAATCAAACCTGTATAGTCAGTGAGTGACTGTAACAGGCTCTTAGTTACTACTAAGGAGGCTGTTGGTTTTTAGGGGAAAAAAAACATTTTTATGTTGTTTATTCCATCAGTTTTAATAGTTGGTAAAAAGCTGATCTTTGCAGAAGGAGCCCTTCTTCATCTAGCACAGGTTTTGTAATGTTCTGCAATACTAATGTCCATATGGACTGTTGTTAAGCAACTTTGTGACTTTTTGAGAAGCTGGCCATGATGCTTTGTGCTTCTTGGGGCTCAAGCCCAGATCATTTAGGAGGTTTCAGAAGTGTTGACAATTTCTAAACCAAATTAATTTTCATTGGAACTGTGAGCCAAAGTGTGCAAAATTTTCTCACACCAGTAATTGACTGGAGTCACAGGAGCAATTTACTGAGCTTCCTTTCCCTTGCTCTGTGCTACAGATATTGTGCTGCTATTCTCTTTTACTATGCAATTTCTTTATAACTAAAAGTCTAGATTTAGATCCCTTTTGTGTTAACAAAGGAATTCCTTTTACAGTGCATCCAGTTAGGCACATTCTTTTAAGGGCTATAATTCCACCAGTGCATGTTATTCTGAGCTTGCAAAGTGCCTTCTGATAGTAAAAAGTTGCTCTGGGATTCTAACAGAACAAATGAGCACAGACCTAGTGCCTGCAAGTTATGTCAGAAGAGAAGTGCTGTCTGAATAACAGAAGAGGGAAATAATCTGGCATTCTTCAGTCCAGATCTGCCGTTTCAGCAGCAGATGGCTCAGATGCTGCAGAGTCTGGGTATATGAATAGGGACATTGTTATTTGTCCCTCAGCCTCATTACACCTAGGCAGTCTGTCTGTGCCCTCTCACAGGCACCACATTGTCACCCCAGAACAAACCTTGATCAAGCTGTATAATCCTAGCATTAAATAAGTGCATTTTTAAATGGGATTATGCTGAGGATAGTTAACAAGTTCTGATTAACAAATCCCAAATTCTGATCTTTCTGCAATTAGAAGAATTTATTTATCACCTCTGCATTTTGAATCTTAGCATCTTGAGACATTCTAGTGACTCAGGAGGCTGGAATTTCTTTTGTAAGTATATATTGAATTCCTAGACCAGTGATAGGCCCTGATGATAGAAGAATACTCTGTAATCATCAGAAAGATCCTCATTAAAATAACAACATTGCAAAAGATTCTTTAAAAGCAAAAAAAGGACATATCAACTTCTTGGAAGTGCATAGATTTGGTATTAGAGGGAAGAGGTTACAGGATCATGGAATGTACTGAGTTAGAAGGGACTCAGCAAGATTATTGAGTCCAAATCCTGGCCCTGCACAGCACCATCCCCAAGAGTCACACCATGTGCCTGAGAGCATTGTCCAAATGCTTCTTGAGCTCTGCTTCCCTTGGGAGCCTGTTCCAGTGTCCAACCACCCTGTGGGTGGAAAACGTTTTCCTGATATCTGTCTGATCTGATATTCCAATGCCCTGCTTTAATTTAGGAAGAGGACTGAAAGGGAAACAGGGAATATACACAACTAAAATTAAGGCATAGCGTGTTTAAGGTTTTTTAAAGAAAATTAAAGATATATTACATTCAGGATTTGCATTTGTTATACAATCAGGAAAGGTCTAGAGCTGGGGGGAGAGCAGGGGAAGCTACCTTTCACAAAGTAAAATACCTGCTACTTTTAGATTCTATTAAACCCCACAAATTTCTATTTCAAACATATTTGTAATACTTTTGTTTAAGAAGCTGAGTCAGTTTCTGCGATTTGTAGTGACTGAAATTAGGGATTTGCTTTCAGACATGTATTTTCAGGAACACTCAATATGAGGGAAAAGTAATAAATTAGGAAAAAGACAAAGACTGAGCGATGTGTTGCCATGGCATAAAAGAGAAGGTGGCCACCAGCTGCAGTAAAACAGGACTCTGTAGAGTATTTGTATCTGCTGTATTTGATATGAGCCATCACAAAAAGCTAGTTTCCCCTAGAAATCCTAAATGGATTGTTTCTTTGCAGTAAGCTCCTGATCAGCTTGTGCTGGTGGAACTTTGAAGAAGAGACTTTGTTCTACACATTTGATGCTAACCAAGCAAAAGAGAAATGTGACTCCTTGGTCACAAACTACTTATTTATCAGGAAAACGAAACTGATTCTAGAAATGTTGACAAGAATTGCAGTATCTTTGGAAAACTGGATGTTATTTCACACATTTTACTAACAAGCATTTTGGTTAGTGCCAATAAAGGCCATGGTTTTTTTCCCATTGTGCAAGTATTTGCTAGGAAGCCAACTGAGAAAACGAAGCAGGTGTGCACGTGCTCATTACAAATATGATTGGCACCAAAACTGGGTTGTGTGTTAGTGGGGAAGATAGCTGAAAATTTAACTTCAGGTGAAAGTTATCCGGCATACCAATAGATGGTTGGGCACCTTTTTATGGCCTACTAGTTCAGCTTCTCAGTTTGCTTCCATACCAATTCCAGCTAAAGCCATTGGTTTCTCTCCAATGATGAATTCATGGCAAACTTACAGCTTGTGAGTCATGCTGAGGTGTCTGCTCTTCTCTTGGGAGCAGGGCTGTGAAATGCACAAAAATCTTGCTTTGTGGTGCACCTCTCCTTTCATGGGCAAAGAAAGGGCATTCACTGAGAGTGCAGGAGGTGAGATGGAAGTTTGAGTAGAGCCTAGAAGGAAGGTCTTGGAAGGAAGTCATGAGCTCAGTGACAATGTTGTAATCCCTGTCTCTGTTCTTCTGCAAAATACTTGCATTGGACTCTGATAACTGAACAGAATGTCTGATCCCAACCTTCATGGACTTCATTAATGTTACAATTAATGAGTTGTTTATTGCTCCATTCTGGGCAAAACCAATCAATTAAGAAAAATAAAACTCACATGAGTGAGTTCATCCTTATTCATCAAGGAATACACTTTATATTTCCCCCTACTAATATCTTTTCCTTCATTCTCTGTCCACTAGTACAAATGGAAGGAGAACATTAGGAAGCAGTCCTGGCTCCTCCTAAGGCACTGTCTGGTGGCAGGATCTGTCTCTCTGAGAATGCATCTTCTTTTCACAGAATCCTCAGCTTCCTGTCTGTAGGATATATCAGGTAGGTTTTAATAACAACTCCAGACTAGTGGAGGCTGGTGCTCAGCATTTTGCAGCCACGTAGGTTATGCCAAATTCAGAGAAACCACAAGTCTGGAGCTGAATGGCAGGTTAGAGGTAGATGTGGCTGGGCTGAGTATTAACCAAAGAAAGTGGATATAGCAGCAGCCCTTTGAATACTAGGGTTAGGTTGGCTTTTACCACAAAAAAAAATTCATTTCGATTCACAGCTAAAAATGTCACTGTTGTGCGCACTCACTTCAGCTCAGAATGAGCTGTCAGTGGAAAATATGATCTTCTAAAAAAATTCCCTTGTGCTTTTTCACTGCACAGAATCCTGGAACCCTCAGAGGTGGTGCAGAGGCACAGAACAATGCAATTTTTATGTAGGCACACAACGTGCATGACCAAAATGTCTTCTGCATATAAATAATACAGACACAGATGCCCCCTTTTGCGAAGATGTAAGAAATAAAGAAGTGCAGTTCTGAAATGCTATGTTAAAAAGCTGTATTTTCAATTTGGAATGAGAGCAGGGAGCATGTGAAGAATAAATGAAATGGAGAGATTGAGCAAGAGTATAAGGCTTTAGTGACAACGTCAGATGCCTGGGGGACAAGAATGAAGCAAGGACAAAGATCAGGGATAGAAATAGTTTGCATAAATTCAAGTAATAGGTCTAAGAAGTCCAGAAGATTATAAAAGCTAAAATAGCAAAAAGAGTATTGAAAGACCACTGACTGGAAGAACAGATGGGGAATTGAGATTTGAGGGCTGAAAGCAGCCAAGATAATAAGCAACCAACAATTATGAAGTCTCTGAAGTGAGGGAAGACAATTGGAGGTGGTGGCTTGGAAGGCTGAAGGCGTTGGATAAAAAGAAGTGGAGAGGAAATGCTGAGATTTAGGGAGTGATATCAAGAAATTTAGTGTTTAACCTCGTGAAACTAAAGGTGACTACAAACCAAAGTCACAACTATTGACTGCGGTGTCAAAATGTTAGGAAGGACCAGCATGTTTCAGAGTTAGAGCTTATGTGTGAGCTAAGTACTGCAACCAAGGACTGTCCTTATAATGGGAAAAAAACCCTGCAGTTGGAAGTAATCCTGAACCCAGAGTGTTTTGGCCCAAACATTGATGATGTAAGCATTCTTCTTTAAAAAAATATAGTCTTTTGTACCTTCAGCAGCTTTGCAAACACAGCTGCTGGGCACAGACTTTAATTATATTTAAATCAGTGTATTAGTACCTGCTTGATGGTTAGAAGATACCTACCAATTATTTTTTTACTTGAAGACCTTTTAGTTAACAGAGAAGTCCAAATGAACTGGTATTTCCAGTTCAGACTGAAATCAGCTCAGTAAAACTGTGTCCTTTCAGATGTTTCTTCACAAGATAGAATAGAACATCTTGCAGTCTGAATGTTACATAATGGGTAAATAAGGAAAGAGGATTTTTGTCTGGAGGACTGGATGGTTCTAAATAGGAGTTATTTTTCTCCTAGTGATAAAAGCCCTTCCTGTGTTAATTCTTAACACAGCAGTGCTGCTGTCTGCTTGTGTGAGCACATACATGGTTTTCAACAACCAAATGCAATGCAAGTTAATGATGCACACTACAGCCCTAAGGGAAAGGTTAGTAAAAATCTTTTGTTTCTCCTCTTCAGGAGAATTCTTGCTAAAACTTTGTATTAGGGGGATTAATGGGGGAGGTTTTGGTTGCTGTTGGTTTTTTGTGGGTATCATTCACCAGGTGCCAGCTTCTGCTTCATCACTCATTTCTGTGGTAACCTAACAAAAATCCCTCCCAATGAAAAAAGCTGAACTCTAGAATGGGCTCAAATTTTGGGAAGCAGTGTCTGAAACAATTCCAATATGCATGGGGCTTCAAAGGACTGACAAATTCTCTAAAAATTGGGAAGTTATATTTTAATAGAGATTTGCATTTCACCTGCTGAGACTTCCATGACAGATTCATAACAGGTCCATAATTCAGGTTATTTCACTTTTTGGTGTGAAAAATGTCTTGCTTTCTTCTGTTGCTTCCAGTATTTTAACATCACTGTGACACTTTTTGGTTGTACATTAGGGTAATGGAAGTACTTGCTGACATGCAAAACCATGCTCTATATGTGCTCTGGAGGATGTCTGCTTTAGAAGATGCAGTGAGGATGAGACAATGATATATAATGCTGCTCATTTTTTTGGTTGTCAAGTTTTAGTGTCTTCTTCTAGGCCCGTTGTTAAAGTTTTGATAGAGTTCATTGGAAGACTGGTGCAACAGCTTTTTGATCAAAAATTGTCTTTACTTGGTTGGAGTGGAATTCAGAGCTTAAACAGGCTAAGGAAAAACTCAAATTCCAAGACAAGTTCAGAAAATCATGCAATTCTGCAGCTGTCACACTTTAAGAGTTTGAAATGATAAAGACCACACAAATCGTTTCATAGAAGATCTTCAGGCAAAGTTTAATTTTTTTCCCTTTGGAGAACTGGCATTTCTTCATCTTAATAAAATCCTTGTCTATGGCACTGGTCTTTTTCATTTCCTCCCATAAAACAAAAAAAATTACCCTTTTTTTTTTTTCTGCTGCAATCTACTCTGCAAATACAAACAAATGCCCGTGCTTATTGAACTCCTACAATAGTTAAAAGTTGAAACCCATCTTTGAGCTGTTGTAGCACTGGAATCTGAGGTGAATGCAAGAAGGGAAGACTTTGCATCCAGGGAGGCTGCTTGCAGCTGTGCTAGAATTGTCCAGCAAAACAGGGAAAATGATCTTTTGTTAATAGAAAATATGAAGCCACTCCTTTCAATGTTTGGTTCAATCTGTACGGCTGTAACAGTTGTACCAAATGAAGTTTTTATACATACATCAAAAATTCAAATGTGAGCGTGGAGCAATTTGGGTTTTTTTCTATCTGACCTCAGTGATTAACAGGTGGACAACATCTGACTTTTGTATATTTTAAAAAATCTAGAAATGTTTAGTCTATTTGTGTAGAGTCTTAAGAAAAAAATCCCCTCATTTTCAAAAAAGGTTTCTGCATAAAATTTTAATGCTTCTCTATATGTGTTGTTTTGGGGTTAGGCAGAGCAATTTAGCATAGAGCTGCCAATTGAAACATGAAGTGTTTAGCAAAAACTGTGCATCTATTTTGACATGGTTTTGAGGGAAGCACCTGCAGTTTGTTTTGTTGTGGTATTTAGATACATATTCCACTTCTTTCCTCAGCAAGTCCAATTTTTCTTTCACAGTTAAAACTGGCATCTGAGTTAACAATATACAGACTGGTCTAGACAAGAAGCACTACAGATTAATTTGGACTGGAGATAGCTGGATCTGAAGAGATGATCGTAGAAATGTGTAGGTAAAACCCCTGACCATGGATATAATACACATTTTCATTTGGTGCACAAAGCTGAATGTTTCTAAATGTTTTATAAATATTTGGGACTTCTGCTGCATTTTGCAAAACTGTTTGTAGAAAATCTCCACAACAGACACACCCAGATCACCAACCCTGTCTGCTGGTCCCAGAGCCAGGAATCCTATGCTTTTCCTGCCTGTGCCCTAATTTCTGATTAGTTTTAACTTCATTTTTATTTTACTTGTAAATCTCCCCAAACCTCTGTATCCTATATCTTAACTCACTGATAATTTAGGACGTACCTGCCTCACAAAAAAAATCCAGCAAATGGGGTTAGTTTTAAGTAGTTTCTTGGTACTCAGAACTCATGGTTGCACAACTACCACCCAAGTATGCCCACTTAGCTTTGCTTAGCACGGGAGGAAATGTACCAAGCAGTGTAGCACTGGCTCCAGGGATGTTATGGGTCCATCCCTGCTGCTTCAGCAGGAATCCCTTTTCTCTGTTGTCTCTCTTGGTGTAGAACTGGAGTCTCTGGTCCTGCTGAGGGTGAGGGGGGTGCTGTGTGGGCAAACACGGAAAGCTCACAGCAGGGCCTGGCTGTGGGGAAGGGGTGAGGGCACCACAGAGCCTGGAGGGCTGCTGGGAAAAGGGATGGGGCAGCTTCAGAGCAGTGTGGTGATGTCCCCTATGGCACACAGCAGCAAGGCAGGAGTGGTGGAATGGGGAAGGAGAAGTCTGCAAATCTTGCATGGAAAAATACCCTGCTCTTTCCAGCTAGCTCAATGGCTTCCCTTTATTAACTTGGATAATTTGTTTCATCTCATGTGATTTGGAAGATGAAGTGCCATACCTGGACTCTAGCTCAGTAAATCTCAAACCTATCTCAGTTAGACTTGTGGAACAAAATAATTTCTATATAAAGCAGCATTTTATGTGCTAACATGAATATGGAAAACTGGGGAAGGAAAATATGAGTTCTGATACTTGGATCTCCTTGAAATCCTACAAGTATAGCTGTGGTGTATTTCAAATAACTGCCTTACTGAGAAAAAAAAGTCTTCTATTATTCAAACCCTTGCTACCTGATTTGAATTTATGACTGTCTAAATATGCTGTGTGGCTGAATTACAAGGCATGTGTATATTAAACCTGGTGACTGTGGGAAGCAAGTAACAGTGATATACAAGGTAAAGAATGATCAAAACCAGGAGCTGATGTGACCAGTGGACTGTAATAGATGTAAGTAGTTTGAGTGCTTGTCATCTGTCCACATGATCCCTAATGCTGGCAGCCTGTGGAAAGTGATGCGTGGGAAACTAGTGCAAAGTGCTGATTTATTTTATGTTAATGGGGAGAAGTCCATATTGTTCAAATTAAGTCCTAAAGCAGAAACAAATCAACCAGCCAAAGCCCATCCTATGGAGTTTCATTGAAACAGTTAGTGGTCTTTTTCATGACCTCAAAGTAAAAATTAAACAATGTTAGGGGCTGCTGTTTTCAAGTGCTTCTGGCTGCTGAAAGCAGCCGAGATTCTCCTACAGATGGCTATTTAAGTTAAAAGCCAAAAGGGGGATCACAGCAATTAGTGTTCATTGGCTTCTAACTGCACCAGAGTGAATAATGTGGGAGAAGGGAGCCAGGACTCTGCCTCGGCCTATGCTTTTTCCCACCAGAGGCTGAGTACCAGCAGTTCTTCTCAATTAAAAAAAAATAGAGAGCAGGGAGAATTTCTTTCTGCTGCTTCACTTGAACAAAATAAAAGAGATTTGGAACAAAATAAAAGAGCTTATGCAAAGATGGACTAAAGTGGGAGTGGGAGGAAAGAAAAAAATATTTCAAAGAGAAGAACAGCCCACTTCAGGGCTCTCCAACTGGATCTGTAGTACAATGTTTCTCCTACTTTTGCCATAAACTGCCTCCCCAGAGGCTCACTGCAGGCTTGTTGCTCTCCCAGGCTTTTTTTTTTTAATGTAGCCTGAGGCCTAGAAAAGTGTAATAGGACTTCAGCATTTTTATTTAAAAAGAACTGAAGGGAGAAGTGATTTATCAGCTTGGAGATTTAGAATATCCTGAGGAAGAACGGAGGGGCAGAAGGCTTATGAATTAAGCCTTCTCATTTGTGCAAGAGCTACAAAACTACATAATAGTATAACTCCCATTTCACTAAAATTCTTACACTGTTGTCCTGTGAGGTACTTTTCTCCTCACTCCTGAACATCCCTGAATGTTCATTTTTCCAGAAGTTTCTAGCTGTCTACTTGGAGCAGTGAGATGACATTGGAAGATACTGATCAGAGAACTGGTCTCAGATTTCAAGTCACAAAATGTCTCTGGAGAATGGTGAAGAACAAAACCAGCATTTTTTCCTTCAGGTCTTTTTCTTAGGGTGACTGGAAAACAATGGCAACATGTTTGTGTGTCATGGTCTTTGTTGAAGCAGACACTCAGCTTTTGCCTCTCCCAGATGGAGTGATATAAATGTGATTGCCTTATGCCCTTTACTAGCTTGTCATTACCACCTTGGGACTAGTAATCTGTAAATTAGAATTTATTCTGTTGGTGCTCCAGAGAAAAGGTTTATTGGTGAAAAATTAAAAATGGGGATTGCTTTCTACACTGCTATTATAGCCTCCTTAAAAATGAGGAATGAGAAGCCCACAGCTAATAAATTCCTCCAGAAGAAGAATGCTCCTAATATTGTGTGAAGGGTGGCCAGGGAACAGTGCTCAGTGATCTTTGAGTGGTCATAGTGATGGGGTAGATGCCTGAGGACTGGTAGCCAGCAAGGATTTATGATAAGCCAACCTTCACCAACCCATCAGCCTTTTCCAATATAATGTCTGGCTTGGTGGAGGAGAGCAGAGCAGTAGATGATGTTTACCTCAGCTGTAGCAAGGCCCTTGACTCTGTGTCCCAAACCATCCTCATGGATGAGCTGATGAAATACAGACTGAGAAAGTGGGTTGAGGACCAGCTGAGGCACCAGGCTTAGGAGGTTGGGATCAGCAGCTCCAGGTCCAGCTGCAAGCCAGGGGGGTACCCCAGGGATCAGTTCTGGGGCTGTGTTGGTGCACAATTGAAAATGTCAAATGTGTCCTGCCTCTTGATGGCATCTGACAACTCTGTGTCCCTACACAAGGGTGCTGCAAGGACACAGAAACTGAATTGATGCCCAGGGCACAGCCAAACTCCCTCAGGATTTAACATCACAGATCATTTCAAGTAAAGGTTGCTGGGGTCACAGGGGGAAGTTACATTTGTGCAGCAGAAAGTCTCAAGCTGATTGTAAACTGAGAGAATAGAATAAATGGATGCCAGCCAGCTGTGAGAGCTGGTGACAAAGACAAGAGGCTGTGGAGCTGACCCTTGACACTGGCAGTCACAGCTGCCTGGCACAAAACCTCCCCTATTGCTGCAAGAGTAAGACTGGGAACAACTGCTGGTGCCAGCAGGGGTTTGGGGAGAAGCCAAGCTGAGCTGCATTTTCATCAGAATTTATTTACTCACAGATCAGATGAGATACAAACCAGGGAGCTCAGCGTGGCAATGGGCACTAGAACTGAGGGGTTTGCACCACTTCATGCAGCAGAGGAGGCTGTTTGAGACCATGGCTGCTTGTAGGGGCAAGCACAGCATCACAAACCAGCTTGTTGTACTGCTAGGAACCAAGGGGAGCATTCATGGTTCTCAGGACAATTGAAGGTGCAATCTCAACCTACCTGCTTTTCCTCTTGATTGGAATGTCAGTGAAGGAAGGTCCAGCCACCTTCTCTAGTATGTTTTGATAATTACAGCACCCTGACCTAACCATTTCTTTGAATAATTCTGGGAACTGTCTTAATTTAGGATAATATATGCTTTTTTATATAAAAGAACATCCCCTGTGACACAGTGTTCACAGAACAGTGAAGTGTTTGCCCAAATTCTGCAAAAAGCAGTCCCTGAGGTAGACAGTTTTGAGCAGGAATTGTACACACACATTTTGGACTGGAAATTATTCTCTACAGTGCAAAACACAGACAGACACACAGACATATCCCCCAGGCCCCCACCCCTTCTTTTTCCTATGAAATGCAAACTCCAGTGGCTGTTCAATATGTTAATAAACATACAGAGAATATGGGGTTAAATAAACCTTTCTGCAACTTGGTGATTGGGAGTATTGACCATCCTCTCTGTTAGCATTAATGCTTTATTTTAATGTAATGTGGGACTGAAATTCAAATGAATGATACAAAAAAGATAATTCAGTGAAAAATTAAAATCAGCTATACCTGTTTCTAAATGAGATTGAGGTGTTTGTGTATATACAAGTGTTGACTATGAGATGAGTTGTAGAGATTAGCAGTTCCTTATGCTTTGAGGGTGTTGGAGGGAATTTTTGATTTGAAATGTAGATCCTGTTTTTATATATGTATATATATCATATGGACTATCAGAAATCTGCAAGGGAGAGTAGTGAAATAATATTGACTTCCTTTATGTGTGTTATATATAGAAATATAACTGCAGAAAGCAAATCCACAAGGTTACACATCATCTGTGAAGGTGATCCAGTGGATCTGTAAAACTTTAGAAAAATACTAAATACAACAGTAAATCTAAATGATAAATCAAATAAAAATGTATTTACACATTCCTTTATATTTTTGCAGTAATTCATAGAAAGGAGAGTAACAGTTGATAAGTGATAGCTTTTAAAATTATTTTCTCAAAACAAAATAAATACCTTAGGATAAAGTTAAATGAAGTCATGGGATCAATTTATTAACCCTGAAGAAGGAAGCCATTGCAGAAGGAAGTTAACACAACCCACACTGGAGGGCAGTGTTGGCTGCCAGAATTACTTCAATTCCTGTTAACCCAGAAGGGTTTGTGCAGCCTGGGTTTTGGAAACGCTGGGTGTCCCAGTAGGGGCTTCTGTGTTTTGGAAAGTTAAATATACAGGCATCTGCCTCACATGCTTAGACATGGTATGTAAAAATTATTCTTTTTTTCCCTTTCAGGAGGAACTTGGGTGTGAATATTGTCTTTATCCATGGCAGCATCTGAAAGTTTTTTGTAAAATGTGGCATAAGCCACTATCGTGTAGCTTCAGTCATATATTTCAACCTATGCTTAACACAACTGATATATGGAAAAAATAGCTGCCAGATGCAAATGATCTGGAGGAGCATTTTGATACATGTGAAGAATGACACATTGTAGCAACACAATCCCAGGAAAAATGGATAACCCTTATTTGTTCTAGCTGAAACAAGTTCTTCTGCTAAACATCAAATGTCTGCAAAACAGCTGAATATCTTGGCATATAACCTCATGTTTAAAGGGGAATTTCAGTGTTTAGAAGAGGAAATAAAAATTCCAGAACATAAATGTCTTTATTAGAGAAAAATGTGCAGCTAAGAAGCAAAATGGTTTATTAAGCAAACATTATTGTTACAAAAGTAGTAACTCTCATACTAAAAAAAAATAAACCAGTAACCAAAGAAACCAAAATGGGAGTAAACATCTTTTTCTGTGGCTTTATCAGCTGATGACTGATGGTTGATTTCCTCCTCCCTAGACATGTCACATATGATTTGTACTTCTGAGCCTGCAAGTCAGAGGCAGGTGAAAGTCTCTGCTGAACATGTTGTACTTAGATATTTGTCAGAAGCTCTCTTACCTACCTCTACCAACCAACAGAAACTGGCATTTCCAGGAAATGGACCAGCGTAACTTTTGCAGTGTTTTTATTACTTGTATGAAGAGGTTGAGAAGGATATTCTCAGGAGCAATAACAATTTTTCCTTCAAACATTTTGCATCGCTGTGATACAGGAATACACACATTTACGTATCAGCCTGGCAGCCAGTACTACTTACACCTTCCCACAGCTGTGATGTTGATGGTTCATTTTCACCCTTGGTAGCATTTTGTGAAGGTGTCAGTGCCAATATCCATTTCCCTTAGCAGCAGGATTCTCTGTAAATAGAATCAAGCAGAATCTGTCATAAATCGAGGGGGGGGTTGGGGTTTTTTAGAAACAATTTGTGGGATCGTGACTTTCCTACCCTTTTCCCAGTCAGAGTGTTTTGAGACCTATCAAATGAGCAGTGGAAAAATACAGTGAAGGTTTTCTAGGTAGCCCTTCATATTCTGTTAATATACAGGATTTTTGGTAGCAGTTACCATGATAAGAGGCTTTTTAATAAACAGAGCTCAAGAGATTACCTTTCATGTTTCCATTCTCTTATTGCTTTTGGTGGGCATTGTAGTGTAAGACCTTAAAGATCTGTGTCCATCAGGAATGGACAGAGTACACTGGTAGGTTATTAACTGGTTTAGATGGAGATTCTCTCTTCCCTAAACTTAGAAGAGGTGTTCTCTGTCCTCCATGTATTAAACTGCATTTCAGGTGGCTGCTTATGCTCTTTTGGAGCATAAGCAAATTTGGAAGTCCTTTCTATTACTTCACACAGACCCTGGTCCTAGCCTTGGACTTGATCTCTGATTTCTCTCTTCTCTGATCTTAATTCTTCAAATGCTTTTGCCATTGGAAAGCCCACTTTGAATTGTGAATGAAGATGAATTTCCTTACCAAAAGAAACTTGTGCTCCCAACAGAACCCCACATCTGAATCTCCTTGGCAAGTTTATCCTTAGCTCAGCACAAGCTCTGCCCCCTTCTCTGGGGCAGAAGGGACAGGTTCTCTTGGTCTTGGTGTAACCCCAACTCTGCTGACATCTTGTTTATCTCTTTTCCAAGGCCACTGATTCAGAAATAACACACCCCTGATCCTGGGGTCTGACTGGGACATATAAGCTTCTCTCACTAAATTAGTCCCAAAATAGGTCTGAATTCCTTTAAAACAGGTTAATTATCTATCAAGTGCCTTAACCTTGTCCTTGTTTCAGTCTTGGCTTTAGTTCATCTGAGTAGATACTCATCCATCAGAAACAGGACTCACCATTCCTAATCTGCCACTCCCTCTTGTGTTCTTCCATGTGGGATCCAAGTGCCCTTTTCTCAACAGTGGACATTCTGGGCTAAGCTGCCTGTATATCCTGCTGCTTTGTGCTGATGTGCCCTTGAAAATAACAAAATATAGTAAGGATTGTTAGAAGACTCTTTAGGGGAATTCTTCTCCATTCTATACACTAAAACACTCACTTCAGATCCTAAGAGCAGAGAAATTTTATTCCAGTGGAGTTAATTCATATGGAGAACTAAGCTGAAAGCGTTTTTAATCTGTTTTACTCTGTTGTGTCTCAGTGCTCCATCTGGATAATTAGGTACAGCTTCCTGAAGGAAATCAGGTGCAGTCATTAATGGCTATCTGGGTGTCTGCTGATTTCCAGAACAGCTGTAAAAGAGTAAGAATAAACTGAAGTTTTCAGTAAAGAGAGAATTTTGTTTTTAGATGAAATCAAGCTTTCTGGCTTGTACATAACAGAAGTTGTTTCCATATTGAAAAAGCTCTCCACTCCCTGCCCCTTGTATGAAAGAATCTGTAGTTTGCTTTAATTACTATGTAATTGATTCCTAAAGATAATACCTCCTTTATGGTCACTGCCTGTGCTACAAGTCAGAAAGAAGCCTTCAAACTAAGCTAGTCCTGCAAAAATCTTTTTGATCCTTTTCTAGTCTAGCTGTAAACAATGAAAGAATCAAATATTCTCAGACTTCAAATGGTCCAGGACAACCTTCATTTCCTTCATTATCTGGAGACAAGGCTTTCCTTTTGTAGCCAAATAAGCATCAAAGGATCACAAACTTGGAAACAGCAAGTTATGGAGGATTATGTGGAATGACTGCAATGAACCATATTTTTATTATTATTATTATTATTATTATTATTATTATTATTATTATTATTATTATTATTATTATTATCATGAGAGTCAGTGCAATACTCCTTTGGCAGCTTCCAGTTCAGCATTTGTAATAGACAGAGACACTGGTAAGTGAAACATTATGGGATTCATTAAGCGTAATTTTATAGGTTGTAACTAAAACCATTGACACTCAATAGAAGTTTTTAATACAATGCCTTTTGTTGTACATTATATTGAAAAATGTATGTATATCCAAGAGAGTTTGGTCATGGTTGTGTTTCTGTTAACAATGATTAAGGGCAAAATAACATTTCTTTTACCACATAGTTCAACAAATTAACTGCACAGAGAGACTGAATTCTAATCCAAGAACTATTTCCACGTAAGCAAGGAACAATTGCTAAATACTGCTGAGCCAGCCAACAGAGAACAAGTGTGTGCCAGCAAAACAAGAAATGAAACCCTGCCCTGTACACTGCTGCATGAACCACTGGGAAATCACAACTCTGCGTGCTCCTAATGGGGTGCCAGAAACCTTTCTTCTTGCCCGGTGGTCAGGGGAAGATGCAGAGCACTGCCTCGTCAGTCTGTGCAACTAAATGAAAAGGCAATTTTCCTCCTTTAGATAAACTGGAGGACACATGTTTTGAAGAGGCAAGAAGAGGAGGAAGAAAATCAGCATGGGAATAGACAGAACCTTGATTTATGTAATTCTCTTTTGAAGAACAGGAACCCCTTAGCTTCAGTCAGGGCCTTGAAATAATTTCTTATGCAAACCAACCTGAGCTCAAAGCCAATAGAAAATATTTCTTTTGAAAAGCCCTCTAGCTTTTTTAGTAGGATCATGACATTTTCAGGGACAGGTGAGCTGACAGGTGAGAAGAAAACAGCTTGGTATCAACTGCTTTGGGGCTTGTCTCTCTCAGTGCAATGTGGCTGAGAACCTGGAAAAAGCATCCTGACATCTGCAGGGAGAACATTTCATTCCTCTCTAAAAATTTGTGATATTTTAGCAAAGCACAATGCAGAACTGAGGAACCTCTATACTGTAGCCTGAAACCATTAGTGAGGATGACTTGGATTACACCCTTCCTCTCCCTGTTAAGCTAAGCAAAATCTAATCAGAAGGGCAGCTGAGCCTTTGCCCTACCACACTGCTTCTTATGTAGGAGCTGGCATTTGTTGGGCCTGAACTGAAATGGTTTGTCTGCTCAACAAGATGGCAGATGACAATTTCTGTAGCTCCTAAGCTTTTAAAACAAATAATCATCACAGTGTCAAGTCCTGTTGAAATGTTCAAGACTGCATCGCAATAAAGAAAGAGGAAAGATTAGCATTACACAGCAGAGCATTTGCAGAAATACCATAAATAAACCCCTGATGGCACCTGGAGGATGAAATAAAGTCAGCCTTCCTGGGAGAGAGAGTGCTCTCCTCCTGATGATGAGCTGCTGCTGATAATCCATCTGCACTGTACCCTGCTGAGCCAAGTTCTGTTTCACACACTTGGGCACAGATTAATCCAGAGATTCCCTAAAGCTGAGGAAGTGGATACCTGGCAGTACAAGAAACTGTCCACACCTGCTCCTAACCCTAGGTGAGACAACAGTGCCTCCTAATCCATGGGGCTGGGGGTGGTATTTACTCAAATTCTGACCCCTAAGGTGCAGACCTCAGGAAAACAGATATGGGAAACTCCAGCAGCTTCTCTGCCAAAGATTCTCCCCTAGTTTTTTACAGTTCTATATTTACCCAAACTGATTTCTGTATCCCTTTGTTGGACTTACTTGATTCCTCTTCTTTCTGCTTATCTTCATCAAACTCCAAGCAAACAACTGCTCTAAAGGAACATGGAAGCTGCTTGGAAAAGTTAAACCTTAGGTACCCTCCTTTATGAGCTTCCCTGCCTTTCAATGCTGCTGTCTCTAACGTTGACTTGAAATTATTATGGGCAGAACTTGATGTCTTTGCATACACTGAATTATTTGAAGAGATACCTCAATGTACAGTCACAGAAGACATTGGATTATTAAAACTGAAAATAATAAATCAACAGCTTTGGCTTCACTTCTGCAATCTGTGTTTTTCCATGGAGGCTTTACCACCTTCCCCTGGAGTCACTGGCTGTGACAACTCAGCTGTAGGACCAGCTAAGTCTGGAGTCAGGAGTTACCTCACTCGGGGTAAGCTCCCTGTCCCAGCAGCTCTCACTTTGCACCCCTGTGCAGACAAGGCTCTCCTCAGCTCAGCCTCTCCCAGCAGCTCCACAATTACCTTACCTGCAATTTCCCTGGAGAGACGACTTCCTACTCTCAGCTTGCAGAGGCAGTAGTAAGAATTGGGATTTGAAGCTGTTCCTGTTGATCTACAAGGGATGGAAGGGAGAGGAGACATCAGTGCCTGCCCTTTCCCTCCCGTTCAGACAAGCAGAGAATTACCCTGCACAGACCGGCTTTCTGACAAGGAATATCACCCTGTTCCCTGGCCAGCAGCTGAGAAGGAGCCTTTCAGGGAGCCCTCAGGTACCAGGGCCAGACTGTGCAGCTGCTTTGTCCAAAGGCTGCCGGCTCAGGCATTAAATGAAAAAAGGTGGCAAGAAATTTCATTCTGTGACTTGCGCATTTTGAGTGCTGATGGAAACTCAGGGATGCTCTTTACCAGTCCGGACAGGAGCACTCCTGGAGCGGGGCCTCTGCAAGAAGAATTTCACATGTAAATTATAAGTTAATGGGATGGGAAAAACAAATTGACATTGGAGTGCTGTAGCAGCCCAACTCATCTCTATGATTCACAGATTCTTTACATTGCCTTCAAAGTACAGCTGATTCCTGAAAGAATTCACGTAAGAAATGGCTTCTGCCCATTGGATGGTGAATGAATGTGGTATTAAATCATAGTCAAAGAGACAAAATTAATCTTAAAAAAAAAATCAAAACAACACATCACTGATAAGGTACAAACCATCAATTGCAAGAATTCCTAATTTGGTGAACAAACCAAGGAGATGATTTGTTCACCTCAATGATGAAAAATAATCACCAGATGATTTTTTTCATGAGAGCAGATTCCTGCAGCTCTGTTGCTCTGACTACCTGTCAGCTGCACAATCTTCTTTCACATTTGATTGCTACGCTGCAACTCTATGTCCTAAAATTTTCTGTGAAAAGAAGGAATCCCTTATTAAATTCCTATTTAGGAATAATAATTGAGTGTTAGGAATAATGACTGAGTGTTCTCAATCACAACAGTAACAGCACATTTTGCTGCCTGCCCTCATCCAAGACACAAGAGCTACTGCCCAGCCTCCTTCCACCTAACCCAGTTTCCCAAGCCTGAACTTCTATAGTCACTGGAAATAAAATCAGAGGTTTAATTTCATTTCACATGTTTTTAGTTTTAGTGTAGACTTTTCTACTTCCTCAGCTTTAAATGTACATTTGTGTTTTAACAGATATAAGCTCTTGTGTCCCACTTTCCCATGCTTACTGCTGGATTTATTAGGAGAATTAATTTGCCCTTGGAGCACTTAAAAAAAAGATACTTTAAAAAATTCCACATTTATTTCTTTACCAATATTCTTGCAAACAAGTTTGCCATTTTCCAGTGGCCACCAGTCATTGCACTCTTGTGGTGCATGGTCTGTCCCACTCACACAGTGCCAAGGAATCACTGGGTGCACCAGGACCATGTCTGAAGTGTGCTGTGTCAGCTACCAAATTGCAGTGTGGGATTTTCTGTTTTCCAGGGCAAATCTTGCCCTTACACAAAATAACAGCAGGGGGAAGTAATGCCTCTGTCTGGAGTGATTCTTCTCCCCCACTGGCTACAGAAATACAATGAACTGTTTGCCTCTTGTTTAATAATCATCACAGAAAACCCATTGGCTGTCAAGAGACAGGTTTAGTGTGCTAAAATAAATGCTGTGCATGTGATCTGCAGATTTCTCTTCCCTTTTTACCTCAGCCAGACTGTTTATTCTAATCTGCTACCTTCACTCAGCTTACTATTCCACTTAGCCCTGAATACAATCAAAGTAAAAGGCTCATTTCTCCTAGCTGTGTGAGACAAAAATGTTAGAAAAGATTGTGTGCACTGACTGCAAGATTTACACCCCTAATGCCCCCAGGTTCTGATCTGCCTGCACAGTATTTCATGTCCTGGGCTGGAGCCCAGCTACCTTTTGCCCACAACCTCCCTGGTCCAAAAGATTCCAGCTTCTCCCAAGGCACTACATTGTCTAAGTAATTACTCCTTTACAGTTGTTAAGCTGACAGGATTTTCTGATTCTTTCAAATTAAAATTTAAACAAAGACTTGAATTTACCACAGCTATAGTTTCCAAGTGAAAAGGTACAGCAGGCATCTGCTGGGAAAAACCCCATATGGAACAAGTGAAAAACAGATGCATTTTATTACTTGGAAACTGAAAAAAAAAAATGAACTATTTTTTCCATTTAGAAGGATTTCTTCATATGCAACTGGCCAGCAGTAAAATCAAGATTTCACTAAACAATCTGCAAGTTTTGCAAATGCCTCTGACAGCGTAAAACACAGCCTTAATGCTGCAACATAAAGGGCTAGACCCAAAAAAACCTCAGCAATACTGAGCAGGAGAGGAGGAAAACCCAGCGGGAACTCTGGGAACCTCACACCTTGACTGAAGATATCACAAAGCAGCAGTGAGTGCACACTGCTCTTGTAGCATGCACAAGTTTCAGGAACACAAAGGTTATGGAAACACATTCAAAAAGGTTGATGATAGCCTAGGAACAGTGTTGGTTTTTTGTGACAGGGGTTGCTGAAACTGCAATTAATGTAAGGAAAGCACAGGCTGCCAAGGGGCTATTTTAGTGTTTGGAGAACAGCACAGGGCTGAGAAAGGGACTTCAACTCAGCTGTTTTGCCAAAAATGACGTATGTTTTTGAAAAGGGTAAGCCAAGACAAAGACAGAATGCAAGCTCATCTATAATCAATTAAAAAAATCTCAAAATAAATTAAACAGGATTGCAAAATTAGGTTTGGACTCGATAATTAAAAAAACGACAACAAAGTATTATTGGAAAAATATTTTTGGCTGTGTTAGCCCAGGGGGGCACTACACTGAGCAGAAAGCCAAGCAGGGCAGCCAACACTTGCTACAGCCCCACATCCTGCCTGGCTTTTGGATGCCCTCCCTGCTGGCATGTTCAACCCCATTTCCATCCCACCCCCAAAATTAAGCCTCCCTGCTGTGCCCCAGCCCTGCACTGACCACAATCCAAGAGTGCATTTCTATGCACAGCACCTGTAACAGCAGCATTTCCAGTGGGTATTAAACTGGTCAGTATCCTCTACAATTTACACAGTCCATGAGAAAACCACATCCATTTTTAGCAAACATCCTGAGGGCAACCTGCTGCAGGACAGACCTGAATCACAAATTATATCCCAATAGTGCACGGAGATGCCAAAACCATTCTTCCAAGGAACAACTTGGAAAACAAAAAGTGGGAAAAACCTCCAGTGAGAAGTACAAGGCTGTGGCAGAGATCCCCTTGCACAACCAATGAGGCACTGCTACCAGAGAGCATGAAATCCTGTGGGATTCCCTGAGAGAAATCCTCCTCACAGCCCTTCAGAAACCAATCCACAAAAGGAGCCCTACAACACCTTTGTGGCAAACACAGAGCGGGACCCTTCAGCCACCACTTCTGTGCCTTGTCTCCCGGTTTTCTAATTTACCTTGTAGGACTGCCTGAAACCAACCTGTGGGAGTTCCTGTCCGGGAGTGCTCAGAGCCAGGCTCTGCTGGCCCAGCACAGCCTTCCCTGCATCAGATTTGGGAGGGTGGGAGGAATATGTCCCAAGTTGTGACACTCCTGCCACTTTGCACCACTTTTGGTCACTAAGGAAAGGGCAAGGGGTGACAAACAGGGCAGCAAGGGAACAAGAGACTTCTTGTACAGAAATTCATACCTAAGCCTCATTCAGAAGGGAAACACTAAGGGCATTCAGAGAAAAGCTACACTAGAATTTCTCTGCAAGAAGCTGAGAACACAAGGACTCTTGAAACACCTCATAACAAACATTCATTTATTGTTTATTTCCCCCATATGAATCAACCATCTCAGAAATTCCATCACACACAGGGCAGAAAAAGGTTATATACAAGAGGGACATACATCCCCAAAATAAGATGTACAGATTTATCGTGGAAACCAGGAGGGAGGGGAGAGGACAAAACCAAAAACAAGGACATTGCAGTCAGACTTTGACTTTCAGTTACAGAAGAGATCTCTATCTCCATGTAAGTGGGGTTTTCAACTATTAAATAAATGGCATCTTAAAAATAGAACATTTGACAATTTCAACGCATGTATTATTATTTCTTTTAAATAAATATTGCATGGAAATGATGCTGCTTTGCCACCATAGCTGCCTCCTTTCTTTCTGGGATTAAACAATCACCCCTGGTTTTCCTTGGATTAATAGTTTGCTTCTTAATGGCAAATGCTACTTCCTCCACTGCTACATTTTGATTTCTGTTTTTATTTAATTTTTGTTTGTTTTTTTTAAAGGCCTGAATAGGCCCAGGTGAAAATGATGAGCTTCCTTCCTAACCCTCTGCAGGCCTCTGACCTAGCTCAAGGTTGAAATATGATGGCTTTTCTTAAAATTTCCTATTATTTGAACAGTCTTTCTGTGTATCCTGAAACAAAACCTGGCTTCCTGCTGTGGAGCTTGGGAGTGATGCTTCCACGGATTGCTTTCAAACTGAGAGCCCCCAAAGAGCCCCCACACGCCTGTGACACAAACTGCCTGTGATGTTCTTTCAAACACAAAGAACAGGCAAAGCCCAGGGCAGTTTGTCCTGGGAATGGGAGCAGCCCTCACACAACCACTTCTGCACAGCAGTACCAACTCTCCTGGCAGCAGGGAAGGACACAGATGCACACAGAAGGAAAGTACCAGGACACCCCTGTCCCTGCTGCCCCTTATGCTTTCCCCTAACACTCTGCTACGGCTCCTGCAGGCTCCCACAGTGGTGTCCAGGTTCAATAAAGCTTTCATCTTTCCTCCTCCTCAGCTGGTGATCCTAGAAATAGCCTTGTCTATTTCTACATAGACAAAGTCCAAAGGTGGCATCGATCCACCAGTCTGGGATCAAGTTCCAAAGTGCACATCAGCCTCCAGGCTGGCTGCCCATCCCCACACTTCCTGAGAACAAAACAGTAAATGCTGAGCCCTTCTCTGACCCTGCTTACTCTGAGCAGTTGCTGCTCCAGTGGGGAGGAGTGCGAGCGAAGCTTGATAGGTAAAATGGGGAGGGGGCACATGGATCTTCCTTCCACTTGTTAGGACAGCTCATCCCTGAAATGCTCTGAGGCTTTTACGAAGTGAACATAAAAGGCCAATCCCCTCAAGGTGCAGAAAGGCCCAGCCATGATCCCAGTGGTCCTGCACTGCCAGGGAAGGTGACAGGAGAGCTCCTCTGTGCTTGGGACCAGCACGCTCCCATCACTCCTCCCAGAACCAAGAAGAACCCAGGCTTCCACATGGCAGGGGCCACTTCTACAGAAACTACTTTTGGAAATGCAAACCTTTGGCTGATATTTATTCACTGTCCATTTTCATGAGCCTCAAACCCATGAGCTGGTATTTTACTTCTGCACATCTGCAGACCTGTTCCTCTGTAATCGTGAAATTATGTGGGAAAGGGAGAGACTTCTTTCTCGTAAACACAATTATTTTGGGATACCACCCTTCTCTTCTCCAGTCCCACGGGTCTGTGAGAAAGAGGGCGAGGGATGTGAGGGTACCAGCAGGCTAAGGCACACTATTGTGTATGAGGATGGCAGGATGCTGCTGTCACACCACAAGGAATCTTTGGGTAGAGAAGGGTGTCATCTCACTGAATACACAAATGCTGCCTTCACTGATACTGTGACAAGGAAAATACTGCTTGGAAACAGCTCATTATTCCCTTTCTTGGTCCCCTGACAGGTTTCTAGCCTGTCACTGGGCCCATCCTATAGGCATGGCTGAGAGAACATATGAAGACGACCCTACTTTGGTATGAATCCTGCTCTCAGATATTCACCAAGACCCTCAATGGTTTCAGGCAAATATCCAAATGCAAAATTTATCTTATGTTCCCCATTCAGACACTTAATCCCTCCTTAACCAGAAGCAATTCCTTCCCATGGAAGCTCTTAGAACAATGTCCAAGCAATCACAGTGAACCAGCGCAGCTTTCCACCCCCACCCACTGAAATGACAAAAATCAGCCCCACAAAGAATCCTCATGGTGACATCTCTCAGCAAAGAGGCAGAGCTATTCCAAACACACCACGTCGTTTTGCCACCCCAACTGTGTTTGGCAAGCAAGGCTAGAGCTGAGCCAGCCCCTCAGTGACACAGCTGGACTGCCCGGGGCATGGATGTGCATGACAGCACAGCAAGGAGGACCAAAGCAGTGATGACTTGAAAAGAAAACTTGCAGCACTGAAGGCAGTGGCTTCCTCAGTTATGTCAGCTGGCTGACAAAAGCAGGAGGGTGAGGTTGGAAAGCAGGCAGAGCAGATCCTTTTGCTGCTTTTCCTGTAACATAATGCTGTTCGGTGCTTGATGAGGTTGCTACTTGCTCTCTGAGGAACAAAGACACCAAAGATCGCATCTATGCTTGCAAAAACAACTCCTCTGGCATGTTGTCTGGGCACACAACTGCTGCAGACTGTGGGATGTTGCATAACCACCTCTGGAGGCAGATTTCCTTCTTGTCAGCATCATGTGCAATTATTGTCCTGCTGGTTATTTGTAAAAGAAATGTTTATAGACCATCAATACATCGGGCCATTCAGACAATTCATTGCACTTCGTCGTTTTAAAGGAAGGTGCCATCCTCTGTCTCTTCTTTTTCAAGGTAGCAAAGTGCTACCCTAGAAACACACAGTTCAAGGGTTTTCCAGTGTAGCCAGATAACTTCCAACTTTATTTAAAATATTTTCCCTTGCAGGTGCTTTGTATTGAACAATTAAAAAAAATTAAACTGTTTCTGAGGCTTCAAAAGTGCAAAAAAACTTCAAGGTATTTAACCACCTGGAGAACCAGTTAAGGCATATTTGCTTCCAGTCTCAGCCACTGTAATCCCTGTCTGATGTAGTGTACCAGCTCTGTCAGGCTACTGGTCAGTGCCAGAGCACTCGTCGCTCTGCTGAGTTCAGCAAAAAACTCTGGGGAAAAAAGGGAGAGAGAGAGAAAACATTTGGTAGGTTTCATACACCAGGTACACCTGACAGGCAAGGAGTGACAGCAGCAGGACACAGTCAGCTGGCCAGTTCTGTTAAACAGTGCTAGTGCAGACAGCTCAGCAGTGTCACAGGGCTGGGAAGGGTGGCAAGCACAGCAGGCAATTCAGGCAACAGGAAAACATTTACACACACTCAGACACCTCCTCATGTCCTGACTTTAAAGGGCACAGAGATGCTGTAGTAGGGCAGCAGAAGTTGGGGTGTTTGCACCACAGTCCCTGCTTCAAGTTTCTCTCAAATTCTAAACAGGACAAATTTGAGTGTCTTCTTGAGCAGCACCCAGAAGCACACACACAGCTGTGATCCCTTTCCTTCATCCATCCTCAGACCTTGGAGATGTCAGGATTTCTCTATTTGTGTAGCTTGCCAGGCTATATACAGCTCTGGTTTGGATTGCTTATAGCCCAGCATGGCAGGCAGATCTCACATTCCTCTCATCCCACCACCAGCTCCAGGCACAGGAGGTGGCTCTTGCAGCACACCTGACCCTGCTGACAATCATCTCTGCAGGTGACCATGAGCTGTGGGAAATTCTCACACCTATTTCTTTGCAGTCACCTTTCCAAGACATTCCTGCATGACCTGCCTCCAACTGACATGGGCCCAGTCCCTCACTCTTCAGCTGAACCATGATGCTAAATACCTTTTCAGAAACTGGTCATTCTCATCTTTCCTTTTCGACATCCAAAAATTGAAGCTAGAGGTGGAAAAATTCTGTTTGGCTGTGCAAGGAGCTCTTCAGAAGCAGAGTGCACAACACTTCCTTTCTAATACTTGCCTATGCAGAACCAGAGAACACATTCCCTCTGATTCTCCTGCTTTTGTTCACAGAATCCATGCCTTCCATGGGGAATAGAAGGAATTCAAAGTCTCTGTCTGAGCAAACAGAAGATAACCTGATCTGTCAGCACAGCATCGTGTGAAAGGAGAGGGACTTCACGTCCATGCCTGCAGCGTCAGCTTGTCCTTGCAAGGGGACGTCAGAGGCTGAAGACACCCTGTTACAGCCACATGATCCACAGTGCTGCTCTGAGTTACAGTGAGGAGCTGGCACCTGTCAGTGGACTCTCCAGAAGACACTTCAGCTCTGCACCCATGACCTGGACAGCAGTTACAGCTCACTGCTTTCCAATAGCTCAGGACTTCCCTGCTGATAAGATCTTGAGAACTAAAGGCTACTGCTCTTTCTTCCTCTTCTTATGCCCTATGAATTGCCCTATAAAGGAATCAAGGATGTGGCTTTTAAAATTTATTTTGTGTTTTCACTCTCTGTACCTCTTTGTATATTACATTGATTATCAGTAAGTTCCAGTTCTGAAATGCTTCAAACTGTCCTGAACAGTGACACCACCACCAAGCCTACATGACTATTTACTGGCCTCCTGCACAGATCCACTCCCTATGGAGTATTTAGGTACCCCAGTCATTGTCCCTCTACATTAGGACCAGCCATACAGAGCACGTTTTGAATTTAGTCTTGACTGATGCAAGGCTGTGCTCAGGCTGCCCTCCCACACATTTTCCTCCATGACTCACTCCTCTGGCTTATTAGCAGCATCCACTGCTTCTATGTGACAGTCTTTTATCAGCCTTTTGAGGACAGAATTGAAAATGGCACACATGAACTGCTGCTTCAAGCACAGATTTGCTCAGAGGACAGCCAACAACCAGTTTTTTATTCAAAGGTGACTTGGAAAGCCTTTTGATTTTCAGCAAGTGCCTCAGTGTGAGGATTTTTACACCTTCCAACAATCCAGCCAGGCACATTGTGCTTATTTTCTTTTGCAAGTTTGCCAACAGGTCATGGCAATGCATCTCTTCACCCACACTGGCCCACAAAACTTTGTGTTGTATGGACAATCACACTGCTGAGGCCACGTGGGATGGCAGGTCATGGGGCAGTGCTGGACTGCATCCACCCTGTGGCTTTTGTGCATTCACCACTGCTTGCACCAAAGGACAATACAACATTTTTAACAACAAAACTGTAAAATAAAAAAAAAAGTTGAAGCAATTCTAGGAATTGCTGCTGGCAAATACTGGGCTTGTGCCCAGAGAGGACTCAAATTCAAATACTGCTCAGCTTCTCTGTTAGGCAGAGAAGCCAGCTTCACCATTTTCAAGACAAAATCACCTGGAAATTTGACAAGAACTAAAATACAAGGCTACAGGCCAGAATGATATTTTTAAACAAAGTGAACCAACTCAGAAAAGCTCAGTGCCCCAAAGGGAAATATGGAAAAAAACCAAACCCCTTATTCTTCTTGTGTTACCACGAAGCAAGTTGGCTGGTTTCCTGCACTCAACACCCTCATCCTTTGCTCTTGGACGTTTGAGGATGCCAAGAAAAGCTTTTAATGGGAACACTCATCAATATATCACCATCAAGTATCTCTGCCAATATGCCCTGGCAGAGATATTCAACATATTTCATGCTTTGATCTTTAGGTATGGTGCTTGCTGGACTGAGTGTCAGGATTGAAGCAAATACACACATAACCGTGACACATGAGACAGAAAAGACAAAGGGCAAAAACTTACCTTTATTCTTTCTAGCCAGTGCATCAGCCTTTTCCCAAATTTCATATGCATGGAGAATATAGGAGGTGATGTTGACATAGGAAGAGGTGACACTGGAGATATGACAGGAGACAGTGACAGTAGAGCCAGTGCTGTTGCCAGTGCCGCTGTGGCCAATCCCATTGCTATCATTTGATCCTGGCTGAGAACTCACAGATCCAGCAGGAGAGGGTATTGGAGAAAGAGGAGAAGGCAAGCCTGTGCTTCTGCAGCAGGAAAGAAACACCATCATGAACATTCAACTCAGAGCTAACCATCTTTCCACAAGGCTGCCTCATGCCAGGAGCTATCTGGTGTCACCCAGGCCTGCAGCATGGAGTGGACTGCTGAAAAGTGAGATGTGTTCAGCTACAGCACAAGCAATTGTACTTTGAGGGCAAGGCCAAGTTTTTGGAAGTGATTTAGAAGGACTCTACTCAACAAGAGAAAATGTGGGACCTGACACCGAAAAGAGCCACCCATCCATCTTCCAAAATCTACACCTACTTGTGGAAGTCTTCACCAGATTACCCTAATGCCTTCCAAATCAGGCACACTGAAGCTCCCCTCCTGCAGAGGCTGGAGCTTCTGGCAGCTCCTTAGAGCAGCCAGGTCAGCCTACACACACTTATTTATAGATCCAGGCAGCTAAATGTGGTCAGCCGGCCGCCTTCCAGACACAGCCTGGCTCATCACACCCCCACCACTTGAACCAACCTAATTTTAGTCACTGGTATGACAGGGCTTCCACCACTGCTCTCAAGAGACCATTTACTTCTCAATGAACTATCCTGTGCAAGGTGGCCAAAAAATGTAACTGGAATCAGCACCACTGTCAAAGTCCAGACAACCTTCTCTCGGCCATAGATTTTGAGAGACAGCCTGGTAGGTGTCTGCCACATGAAATGGTCACAGAACACAGAAAAGCTCTTGCTCATTGTCATTGAAACACAGACACATGACAACAAAATTTTAAATCTTACCTTGCAACACCCGGAGAAGGTGCTTGTATTACTCTGAAATTACTCTGCAACAAGGAATAAAAGTCTAATTAGTTTTGGATTGTTCAGCTGACATCAGTAACTGCCTCAGCCATCCAGCTGGCAGCTTAGTGATACCTGTGCCCTACCTTGAAGTGGTCATTCAGGAGTCTGGAATACCTCATTGCAGTGTCTTTTTTGTAACCAAACATTGCCATGTGCAGAATGGACTGGCAGCGCATGCTGTGGACAGAAACACACCTGAGTGTCAGTGTTTGTGCCCAGCCCTCATCAGCCTTGTGGGATGGAGGCAGGCACACCTCAGCTCTACTGGAAGGTCAAGAAAGCTCAAAATTTCTCCTCCTTCTGATCATAATAAAAAAAGACTTTGTGAAAAAACGGGAAAGAAAGAAACAAGGAAGGGCCTTCTCTGGTCTTTCATACAAACAGGTGCCCAGGCTCTCAAAGGTGCCAAAGGCTGAGTAAGCCCCCATCCAGAAGTGCCTCATCCATGTTCAGCGACAGTTTCAGTTACACAGCTCAAACGTGGGCAGCCAAATCACATTCTTTCACCTTAGGTGAAAGCCCTTATGTGCTCTCAGGTTACAAGCAGATCAAATTTTAAAGCCTGTGCCTTGTACATGTGGTCACTTGTGATCTCCCATCTTACTTTAGAGATGTTTCAATTCTTTCTGGTTTTTATATTGTGGGTTTTTTTCCTCTTCTTTTATATTATTTTTTTCTTGCATAACCCTAACTCGCTTTTAACTCATTCCTTTCCCCCTGGAAGCAATGGATCTTTCCCTCAGTTTCAAAGCAGTGCACAAAGGAACAGAAGCACAGTTACTCACCGTAACACAGCAAAGATTTTTCCATGTGAAGAGACTGAGGAGTCTGCAAACGGTTTCAAAGTCATAATGAATCTAGGGAAACAAAATAAACAGGACCTTGTCAGCCACCAGAGCACCCTGAAGCCCCACAGTTTATGAAAAAACAGAGCGTGCCATCATCCTACAAACAGTCACAAAGTCAGGAAACCTGCCTCAAGTTCTTAGTCCTGGCATAAGGAACTTTACAAGAGCTTACAAAGATCTTTGTAAAAGAGTGGAGGACTGTGTGTCAAAATGCCCTCCCCTCCAAATTGTCACCCTCTGAAAGCCACTTACTTGATGAGAATTATGGTGTCACTGAATATGCTGTATGCTGATTTTGGTTCCAGCACATCTGATTCCAAGGCAATCCCATATTCAATGAATAAAAGGGCAGCCTCCAGGTACTGAAAGGCCTTTCCAGTCTTGTCAGTCTATTGGGAAGAAAATTCTCATTTTTTAACTAAGACCAAACACACTTCTCTCAAGCATACTTGAATTCTCTTTTCTTCCTAGTTAGGCAGGATTTGAAGAAAGAAAAATATTTCAGTCTGGCCTCTGGGTGAAAATTAAAGGGTTCTCAGCAGAACCCTTAATGTGATCCCAGTCTTCAGCTTTGTGTGCTCCATTTGTGTCTCTTTTTGCTCAATGGTTTCCTTGAGGATTTTATTATATTTACTTTTTTTTAGATACTGTTGTCTGGCCTTGGAGGCTTGCCTCGCAGGAGGATTTCCCACTGCAGCATTCCCTCACTTCATTTCCACAGGTAAACAGAAAGCAGCAAATGGACATTATCTGACAGAGATAATTATGTGCCATAATTGGCAAAGCAATATGTTCACTTGTGCACACTGTTAAACTGCACAGAGCAGAGAAAATCAGATCTGCCAAGGCCACTTCCAAGTCTCAGTCACTAGTAACTCAATAACTGCCAGGATCCTGACTTTTTAAACTCCTTTAAAACTAACAGTTCCATCTGTTTTCCAAGGATGCTTTTATAGTTCTTAGTTTTATTTTTATTGTTCTATAGTTTTATAGTACACAAAGCTAACCCCTGACAATGCCAGTTCTGAATTCCATTCTCTAGATATCTTTGCATCCAAGAGAAACATCTGAACATCTGGCAAATAAAGACAGCCCCCCAACACATGAGTGAACACACTCCATGTTTGGAGTATGGAAGTCATGGCAGCCAGTCAACCTCATTCCCACACACACAGGTACCAGGGCTGAGTGCAGGAGCTGGTCAGCATTCCCAGCACAAGGTCAAGACTTACCATTGCATCAGCTTTGTGCTTCAGCCTCTGGGCCTCTTCAATGTAGTATTCCTTTGAATGCTGCCTGAATTGGGGACAGAGAGGAAAAACAGATGAAAAAGGGTAGGATAGTTATCAGTTTTACTTTCTTATCTAGAGGATGCTATGGGTTGATTGAATTCTTAAAAAACATATGTTGGAATAATATTGAAATTTACATTTAGAAATAAAAAAGCACCAGAGGTTGGGCTTCTAAGGGAACAAGTTAAATTCTTCATTTCTGTGGAAAGACAGTAGTTACATCATCTATCATTCCTCAAATACAGACCCATAAATACATTTTAATTGAAACAAAGTAAATTTGGCAGCAACCCCACATTTATCTGAGACCAAAATTTGCATTCAAGTTACCTGCTCACAAGAGAGATGGTCCCTAATTTCCAGAGTAGCTTCTCTCAAGCCAAAACTGTTGCAGAGCTTTGCTTTCTTGTAAACCTTTACTTTGTGGTGGGTAGGCATGAGAAGACAGTACAGAGCACACCTCACACATCTCTCCCCCTCTCTTTCCTCCCAAAGAAGTGCTCATGAAAAAGCAGAAGCCAGGGTGGCCTCATGGCCAGCCTTGCCCCATGTCTTCAGAAAGTAAAGATGAGGGTGTCAAAGGAAAACTTACTTTTCAAACTTGAGCAGAGGTCTCCTTGGCTTAGAGGTACCATTTGGCAAAGAAGGCACTGGGAAAGGCTTTGTGACATCACCTGCAGATCCCTGAAAAAGGACAGAGATAAAGCTGGTGAGAGAGATATGCCTAAACCAATTCCAAAGCCCGACTTTCCTAAATTTCAAGTGAAAATGTTTATCTCTCCCAAGCATAGCTCTCTTCCCCAGCAACCCCTGCTTGTCATACCTAACACCATTCAAACTTCTCCCAAACTCAGAGAAATTCAGCAGCAGGTTTCCTTGCACAATGACTAAGAGAGCAGTGAGGCTGCAAGCAGCACAGTTTTCATGTCCTCTAGCCAAGGCAGAATGGTAAGATCTATTCACACTTATTTCCACCTTAACCACAAAACAACTGCTGATTCCCCATTACTAACTACAGGGAAAAGGAAAAAGCAAGCAGTTACAGCCAGCTAATACAGTGTCCACAGTCTGACTTAACACACACAGAGCAACACCCCAGACCACAGGCCCCAAGCCTCCAGTAAGCAGCCACATAATCAAATTTTGTAACCCAGAACTGCAAAGAGCCAGCTGCAAGGATCATGAACCATTTGTAACCAAGCTATAAAAGCTTTTACCTGGGTTGTAGTGAATGCCACAGGGTTCTTATTTTTAAGCAATCCCCTCTTTCTTTTTATAAGCACACTTACTTTTTACACCAATGCGCCGGTATTGTATCTACAGTTGCCTACAATAAACATGATTCTCATGCCTTTGGTGTTTACTGAGTATGTTTCTGAAGAGAATCACATAGCACTCATGTTGGAGGAAACATCCCACCAGTTATCCTGGATACCTACTTTGATGCCCTTCGACAGTTCTGTATGATTTCCCTCCACTTTCCTGTGCTTGGCAGACAAAGGATCCTTGTGGTTGCTCTTGCTGCTGGCAGGGTTATCCATGGCAGGCAGCTCATCAGCCTCATTTCTGGGTCTCTTTTGGGTCATCTTGGCTGACTTTGGTGCAGGTTGTGCAGCAGACACAGCTGGCAGTGGTGGGAGCACCTCTTTCTTCTGGGTTTCAGATGAAGCTTTTGATGCTCTGGAGATGGGAAGCAAATTCATTAATATGGTGTACACACAATATAGGGATTTTTTATAAACTTAGTTACATCATGTGCCAATTCTGTTTAAACTCCTCTGGAAGTGCAAGATGACTTGTTAATACAAAGAATTCAAAACAAAATGTTAATACAATTGAACAAAATGTTCAAAACAAAAGCAAAATGAAACTTCAGGGGCTTTGTGGTGCTTTAGACAGCAAACCTTCACCTACCTACATCAACATACAATCAAGCTGCTTTTCAAGTAGGAATAAGTCTCAGAAATTGTCCTTGGAGCAAACACTTGTAACCAGAACATCAGGACATTGCAAAAAAAACATGCCTCCAACACAGCCCCTTTTCACTCAGTGAGGGAGGTGATTACAGTGACTAAAATCCCTGGGACAAATCACCAAACAAGGCAAATGAACTGCAGCACTGCCTGCCTCTCCCCCTTTCAGTAGATGGTCTTTTCTGTGGTCAGAGATACTCACCCTGACACTTGATCCTGTATGTGCTTTGATAGAATTAAACTGAGTTCCTCCTTTAAGACTTGCCAGATCAACTAGACAACACTCTCAAAGTCGAGAGAGATTTAAAATGCTATGCTTTAAATGGCAGAGATTATCACATTTAGTAACATTAGATTTCTGATCCTCTGAAGTTAAGACGAGCAGCTCTAAGTAGCACCAAATAGTTCCAAACTTTGTTTCACCACTGCTCATTTATGTATTTTTTACTCAGTTTCTCAAAGTTTCTGAGACAACACTGAGCAGGGAATCCCAGCTCGTGGACTGCAATGTCAGAAGAGGAGGAAATGAAGTTTAACCCAGTGAGGAGACAGGTGTGATGGTGCACATCCTGTGGTGCATGGGACAATCCTCTCCCCTCTTTCACCACACACTTTTCCCATGGTTTTCTCACTCACATCACACACATGCTCCCAAAGCTTCTCCACCTTGGCACAGCTGATGCTCCACAGAGCACAGAACCATCACCTGACATGCCCAAGTGCACTCTCTCCCCAAAAACGCATCCTATCCTTCCCACTCCAAAAGCCAGAACATGACTAAAACAGGTGCTCATTTTCACTGAGAAGAAGGGAGGAATAAGCCCCAGAATTAAAGCTCTTGCATTAGTACCACAGTTCAAATACCCCTTCACCCAGCTAAATGGCAGTTCCAATTCCTCAGTGCTTCCAGAGTGCGTCAGTGTTTTCTCTTTAGAAAAGCAGTTTACTCCTATTGTCAGGACACAAACCTCAACACTACATACCAATCCAAGCCAACACCTCAAATTCAAGCCACAGGCAAGCAGGAATTGAATGCAGTAGCCCATGACTGAGGCATGAGTCTCCCCTCTTGGGAACACTGCCCAGTTGGAAACATGCTCTTGGAAGCACTCACTGGAGCAAAGGGCTGGCCAGAATGCTGGCAGTGCTCTGGTATGCAAATTACAGGGGAAGCTCCAGCAGAGCTACCAGAAGCACTGCAAATGCTGCACTGGGAAAAAGGAGGAATTCCTGTACACAAAGGCCACCTGAAATTCCAGACAGTCAGGACTCAAAAGGCACATTGGTTTTGTGTCCATTGGGTCACTTAGGAAAACAAGACAAAGACAACAGGATGACTTTAGTGGAGAAGGGAAATGCTCACAGCCCTTACCCACCCACACCTACAGAGCTGCTTTCTGGACTGGTTGCTTCCAGGACGTAAAGGCAAATCTGCTATAGATTAGGTTTCAGAAGGAACATTATGTTAGAAGCAAACTCATGAGTATGAGGGCAGGAGATACAGTTCCTTGATCTATGCTGTTTTGGAAAGATTTGGATTTATACATCCTTCTGCCATTCCACCACTGTATACTCACTTCAATTTACTGGAGTCTTTGTTAGCTGAAGACTGCAATGATTTGTGGTTTTTTTCTGATTTCATTTTCTTCCTATCAGTCTCCTCCTTCTCTCCCCTCTAATAGGAAGGGGGAAAAAAGAAGAAAAATAAAATCACTTAGGTATTCAAAGTTCACGTAAAATACAGACCAACACAGCTAAGTTTGATTGAGTCTGGTTAAAAAAGGAAGAAAAAATACCTTATTGGAACCAACGAATTGCAAACTCACAGCACAGAAGATACAGATTGCAAGCTCATTGACAAGTAACCTAAAATGACATTTTAACTGATTTTGCTTGGATAGATGAATTGCTTTGTAGTGGCAGGGATGAAACTGCTAAACCTGTTGCTGCTAACAATAATCAAACACAAGGCACTTGCATGTGAGATACTCCAGATGTGCAGGGGGTTTGGTTTTTATCACCAAAATGCTGATACAGGTGAAACTTTAAAGCACTGGTAAACTGGGGACCCCAGAGCTGGAAACAGCACTGCAAGTAGGGTCTCAGCAGAGAGGAGTAAGGGGCAGAATTCCCGCCCTCAGCCTCCTCACCACACATCTTTGGATGCAGCCCAGGACACATTTGGCTTTCTGGGCTGCAAGCACACACTGCTGGGTCGTGTCCAGCCTCTCATCCAGCAGAACCTGCAGGTCCTTCTCCGCTGGCATGCTCTCAGTGAGCTCCTCTCCCAGTCTGTACTCATGTCTGGGACACAGCCAGCTTTGTGTCGCTCCCAGGGGTGTGCTGTGACACACAGTCTGCCTCTGGCAGGGTGCTCAGGACAAGGCTCCAGCATTGAGATCACATCCTTGCAGTGTTTTCCAGGTTCCACACTGCCACCAAGGATGTCTGACAGCTGTACCAGACCCAGCTGGCTGGGGTCAGGCCTGAGCCTCTGAGGCTGACACAACTGACAGCGAGGCTCTGAGGGGGGCTTCCCTGCAGGCAGGCACTGAGATGGCGAGAGCAGACATGTCTAACATCAAATAGCTCCTCTCCTGTGTCTCTTTGACTGACTGACTGCCTGCTTCCCTTTGTCCCACTGCTCTGCAAGAGCAGGAATTTCTGGGGTCTCTCAAGTTCCTTCACGATTTCCCTGCTCTTCTCAATTCTCCCTCACAATACAGGAAATTCATAAAATGGCAAAACTAAATGAAACCCAAACCAAGGTTACTCACCGACCCGTGCTGAGCCACCTGCTCTGTGAGGAGGACCAAAAAGGGACTCAGGAACTGAAATACCCAGAGGGAATACCCATTCCCCACAAGGTCTGCAGCCAACTCTTTGTGCAGCTGACCCAGCTGGCTGGAGGTATATGCATAGTTCCCTTTGGGAGTCAGCTTTAAAAAAACACTCGTGAGCAACAATCACCTCAGTTAAATAATGCTCAGGAGGGGATTTGTGACCAACAAGAAACATCTGCAGACAGTTTTGATTCACATTCCCCTTGATAATAGCTTTATAGAAGGATAATGGCTCTACTCCCAACCTATGAAGTGGGAAATCCACACAGGCTTTTCAAATACCACATTGGTCCTTGTACAAACCCACCCCCCACTCCACCTCTCACCTTTTTCTTTCCAAGGGACCCCTCAGGAGCATCTGTGGCTTTCCTCTTCAAGTCCTGCTTCCTCTCACCAGGAACGTCCTTGGTCTCTGCTTTCCTCTGGTGCCCATTTTTCCTGGGGGGCTGAGGGACTTTTTCCAGGTGACAGAGATCTATTTTCACCACGAGGCGCTCACGGGTTGGGGGATCCCTCACTGGTGAGAGCAACTTCTCCCTGAGAGGCAAGGGCAGTTTCTCCTTGTGCAAATCCTGATGCCTGTGGCTGCTGGTCCTGATGGGGGTTGTGCCCTGGCCCTCCCTGTGAGGAAGAGGACTGAGGGCATCACGTGCCAGGCCATCTCCCATGAGCCTGGGGTCCAAGAAGGGTTTGGCATTGGCCTGGTGGGAGCCCTTGCCCTTTTTTTTCTCAGAGGGCTCTTGAAGCCCTGGTTTCAGGTCTTTTCTGTCGTTGGATTTTGTCTTCACTGTTTTTTTGACTTTTGGCTTGTCCCTGAAAGACTGGTCTGTGACCTCCAAAGGACCAGGCTCACTCTCCACCTTCAGGCCTCTCTTGGGCCCCTCGTGCACCAGGGCCTTGCTGGGCCTTTTGACGGCCACAGCCTGCCTGGGCGAGGGCTCCTCCGCGTGTGACAGAGGCTTCTGGCAGCTGCGTTTGGTCGGGAGAGGAGCCTCCTGAGGAGCTCTGCCCACTTGGCTCTGGTGAGGAGGCTCCCTCAGCTCGCTGTGCTGCTGGGAGGAACTGCTGCTGATGCCCCGCTCCTGCCTCCTGCCCTCCTCACACCCATCCCCACGGGCAGTGTCACTGAGGCTCTCTGTTGGCACTGCTGGTGGGTTGACCTTGGTCAGCCAGTTGTCAAGCTGCCACTTATTAGAAGTTGGTGGCTCGGGCTGCAGACAAAAAGAGAAAAGGAAGATTCTAACCTGATGCCTTTATGGGCTGTTTCCATCCTAGCATAGCTTACCAGAGCCCAGGGACTGTTGCCTAGAGGTCTCAAAGTGTTTGCTTTTGCATGTGAAGAACTGACTATAAACAAACAGGCCTTGTGCACTAACTTACTTCAGAGCATCATGGATGAACAGCTGGCTGAATAAAAAAAGGACAGAAAGGTTAATGGCAAATAGCTAGGACTTCATTAGTATTTCCAGGACAAACCAGGCAGAATTTAGTAAAGAGGAGAAGTATAAGATCTTCCTTCAAAGACACTATATTGCAGTGGGCAAAGTCTGTAACTGAGCTGCTGGAGGGCAAAGAGTATTAGAGTGAGATGGAAAGATAGGCTGTCTCAAAGCTTGTTTTTGGCTTCTCCCTGTCCATGCACTTTTAAGGTGAAAAGAAAGAGAGCTACAGCTGAGTGGAGGAAAATAAATTGCAAGGGGCTTTGTAAGAGTACCTCAACACAGCCAGTGGATTGTTTTGCATCAGCTGTGGTCTGCAGACACAGCCACATAATTCCCAGTGGCCTGAGAATGTTTTGCAAGCTAGAGGAACTGTTTGAAAGCATGGGACATGAGCACTTCTGCAGGAGATTTTTTAAAAGATGTATGGTCTCACAATCATGAAAGTTTAAGGCACCAAGTTCTGTTTGTCTGATTTTCCCAATAAACGCCTCAGAAATGCCAGTGCAGCAGTATCCAAGCCAAATTCAACAGCAGCAAGACTAAACATATTCCACTCCTTCCTGCAGATCTGATCCCTTCAGCTGCAACCTGGGAGAAGCTGAATCTGTCACTCAGGCACAGGAGCTGCAGGGAGGCAGCAGCTCCTCTTAAATTATCAGGAAACTGGTCTCACCCTGACACTGCCCATAAAGGCACCCAGAAATCCAGCAGAGGCAGAGGTGGGCCCCACACAGCCCAGCTGTGCTTTCCCTTTGTGCCTTCTCTTGTCTCCTCAGTGAAGGCACTGATTCCTCCAGGAGAGCTAGACAACTGTGCCAAAGGACACAGGAGAATACTTCCAAGTTGGGCATCTGAAAGTCTAATTATGTTGGTACTAAGGGTATCTAAGGTTGACAAACTCTAGAAGGGAAGCAAAGGGCAAGAAAAGTTGAGTGATGCAGCAAAGATGTCAAGGGGATGCCTGAACAATGACAATGTTTCAGGTCTCCTGCACTGACACAGCAGAGTGAGGCAAGGGGCAGTGTAAGCAGCCTCTGCCTTTTGTTTGCATTCACCTCAGGTGCTGGTGCTCTTGGCGGGTCGTTCACTTCACTGTCACTCGAGTGGCTCTCTGTTTCCGAGTCTGAGGAGCTGTCTGAGTCACTGGTGCTCCCTGACTCCGAGCTGCTGGAATGTGCTGATGCCACACTCTTGGGCTGGGACTGTAAGGAACTGCAAGGCCACCATGATATAAAATTAGAAAGCAGCATGGCTGAAAGTTACTTATTATATTGACAGGGCAGTATTAAAAATAAAACTGAAACCCCATGTTTTGGCACTAAGATGAGAGGGGAGAAGGCCAGAGTATACAATGGCATACTCAAAAAATAAAGTATGACAGCTTACAGGGCTCCAACTCCAACCCAGTCAAATATGTAGGCAGGATGCCACTACTACAATTTGGAGCTGCATTTTGCCAACCAAAGTTTAAAAAGCACCGAAACTGCCCAGTGCTTGTCTGAAAAACCCAACTCTCAAAATGAAAAACTTCCAGTAAAAGTGAACAAAGCAGGAACACCTATTTCAGGATGGCTTCTGTTTTTTTCTCTTTTCCCCTTAAGTTTTCACTTCATCTGTGTTACTTGGTCATGCTGCTGTAAGCACTTCATTAATAGCCACACCAGGCAGCAGCATTTCTTGCCTGCTCTAACAAAAACTGTTTTCCTCCACACTGACAATGGAGTAGATGGAATCAAGGAAGAGCTGTCCCTTTTATGCATAGTGTTTTTCTTTTGAATCAATGGGCTTACAACATTAAAATTTAGATATTTTAATTTATTTTTTCTACTTTAGTTTCCCACATCAGTATCAACACATTCGTATGAGTTGGAGGCAAGCTCCTTGCTGATCCAAGACTGATATCATGAGAACACTCCTATTTTAAGAGTTTGCAGAGACACACATCATGCTTGGTGTGCTCCTCTGCAAGTCTGACTTTGTAGACCATTCTTGTGCTTGATAATATACATATCAAGCCAAAAAAATCTATGTCAATGCTCTCCTTTAGGAAAATTTTTGAGTCTTTCAATCTTTCTTCCTCAAAAGCTGTCATGTGGCTGTTCAGTATACCTCGAATATTGCTTCTGACTAACAATACATGGCAGGAACTGCTTACAATCAGCTTCCCTATCAAGGGGAGCTGAAACAGCCTCAATGAGTCTTCCTAACTCTTTCCTGTTCTTTACCCACTTGGCTCTTTTGGGCTTCCTTCTAAGCTAAATCTGGACTCACATCTCACCCATCGCCAGCTGAAAATCCCATTAGCTGCAGTGTGATCTACAGACACACTGGTGGAGGGGAGAAGGAGAAGAGAAAAAAGCAATTGAGGAAATACAGTTCTGGTTCATAGGCAAAATCCAGCATGCCTGGATCATTCATTTCTATTTGGACCTTTCTGGAAAACCCCACACAACTAAAGCTGACTTTCAAGAGCAGCCAAAAACCAAAGTCTGTAGCTACAAGAGAAACTAGGAACCCTTACCCTCCTACCCCACATATAAAAAGCAGTTTTGTTTTTCTCCTTATGTGGTCTAGCTAGTAGTTTGGGAACAAACCTGTACCTTGGAGGAGCAAATGAAGAAGGTGACTTTTCAACAACCTGTTTTGTTCACAAAGACAAAGAGGAGAGGGGGAGGAAAGGTTAGCTCAGAACTCAGAACAATGCAACAAGTGGTGATGTTTAAAGGGAAGTCTGTGTGCCTAGTGTATAAAACAGCTAAAACCGACTTGATCGTCACCACTCTCTTCACTATCACTGAGCTGCAGGTCGTCCTGGAGCATTCTGAAAGACAACCAGAAGATAAACATCAGCCAAGGCAGACACATCTTGAAGCAGCAGGCACTGATAAAGATTTGGTTTGTATTTGCCAAAACAAATCAACCTTCTCCATCCTTTCCGAACATTTGGCATGCTCAATCTATTAAACCCTGTCATTACCTGAAATGAATGGTTAAAATGTTTTACTTTTTTTTTTTTTTTTAAACTGATACAATAAGAAACTCTCATGCTATCAGCCTGCACTGGCTTCCCAAGGGACAGAAAGCATCTCGAGCACCAGGAGCTGTGCATGTTCACACACTCCACTCTCGGGGGCTGCAAATATTTCTTCTGTCCCAGGGGTTCTGGTTTTACTGCTCAAGTCTCCCATCACACATGTGTAAGTCAATGCCAAGGTCAAGCCTATCTCCCATCTCTTCTCTGCTCTATGAACTCCGTGCTCCTGCACATTTCAGTAGTATTGTCAAGCAGTTCAGGTACTTTACAAGTGGGGAGGCACGAGCTCTGATTCACTATTGCTAGAGAAGAGAGCAGGCTGCCCACAAACATTTCCAAAAGCATCATTAGTCCCGTGGTTGCAAGTGGTAACTACTGTTTGCAATTTCAATATATTACCCAAGGTTCTTAAAATGCTGGAAGGGAAGGAGAGGGACTCAAAGCTCTCCCAGATTGTTATCCCCCTCTCTGGCAATCGTGCAGGCATCCCGAAGGAGTTGAGAAATAGGCAGGTAAAACCTGGCTATTCAAAAGCATTGTTATTCAAATCTTGAAACTAGCTGGCAATTGACTCTTCAACCCAGAGGGTTATTCAAGTGTCCTTCCAAAAACGGGTTCAAAAGCATGAGAGCTGAGACAGGGATTTTAATAAATCAGGTCAAAACTCTGCTTATTTCAAACTCATTTCAAACCAAGGGCTTTCTGTGAGAAATTTTTCTTGTGGCCAAAAAAGAAAAATAGGACTCTGACCCCTCATGACAACATGTTTTATAGCAAGAAAACAACTATAAACGATCCCCAGTGAACCACATCACCCTGGAAAAAGGGGGATAAAGTAGGACAAAGTCAGTGCTTTCTTTGTTCAGGCATTTTGACTGCCATTCCCCTGTGATCTACCCTCCACTGCCTCATTTCCTCACACACCTTCTCGCTGGAAATCACCTCTTGCCTCTTCATTTAGAGTAAACACTGAAGGGAAGCACTATGAGACACCACCTTGGAAAAGGAGAGCACCAAATTTCCTACAGAAGGCAAACAGCCTGCAGCAATCCTGCATGAGCCAGCTCTGCCTGTGGGCCAGAGCCCAAGCTCACTTCCAGACAGATGAGCACAGAAATGAAAAAGGAACAGTGACAGTACAGGCACTCTCCACACTTCTGGGCAGTTTGGCTAAGCATGTACTGGTATCTCAATGACTCCTTTTTATTTTCTTTTACAACTCCTAAAGGGAAGGAGTACTTCAAAGATGGTAGTGAAGAAACTTTCAGGGATGCTAAAACATGCTGAAAGGTTTTAAGTTTGGTTTTGGGATGTTGTGGTTTTTATTTTGTTTTGTTCTGCTTTAAGAATTGTGGACTAAAGACTTATTGCCTTTAGAGGTAAGAGGATAATCACAGAATCGTAGAATGGTTTGGGTTGGAAGAGACCTTAGAGATCATTTAGTTTCAAACCCCTGCTGTGGACAGGGACATGCAAAGACACTACCTAGATCCCTTTAAATCTGATTTAACCGTTTGTAATAAAAAGGACTACCTTTTCCACCTCAGTTGCTGGTAAGTAAAATACATCAGCATAAAACAACACTGCAACTACTTATGCTCTATTTGGGATCAAGGAAGAACACTGAAACTTCAAGTCATACTTCTGCAAGTGTAGACAAAGCCAGTTTCCCCAAAACAAGGTTTTGACAAATTGTTAAATAGCCTAGTTAAAGAAAATAAATCTGCCTTAATAATTTAATGCTCCAGTTAGCTCAGGAATTAATAGATGCCAAGGTTTCATTCGCAGGACCTGTTCATTTGCAGATTATATACACACCATTAATCTCCCTAAAGCTATTTAAAAAGAGTCCTTTAAGTGAGAGAAGCAGCACTAAAATTATAATCACTTGCCAAACAACCTCACTGAAAGCACAGGCTGGTCCCTCTCTGCTAGCCAGGTTAAAGATGCATCACTAAGAATGAGCTGGCATGTCCCCTTTTAAAAGAAGGGCTGCTTCCATTCCAGCACTGCCAGGTGCAAACTTCAGGGCCGCATTCAAGAATGAAATCCATCTGGGAAATCCCTGCACGCTCTGAAAAGCTGAATGCTTAATTTGGGCACACAGATGCCCTGGGATTTCATCTTCTAATTAACCAGCACAATCACTGTTTGTTTTCAGCCAGCTACACTTTGCAAGACAAGCTACTCCAGGCAGCTGAATTTTCAGACAGTCACGTGTGCTTTGAACAGCACAGAAAGCCAGGCCTGTTGTGCCAGAGAAAACAAACACAGAAAAGAAGGGATACATCACTTCAAGGGAAAGATGTAGAGGAAGTCCTTGGGAAAACTTCACTTTGACACAAACCCAGGCCACCCTGTTCCTCCTGCTTCCACTGCCTTTGCTGACCATGGGCTCACACACCCCTTGCGGATGAGCACAGGCTCTGAAGTGCCCAGCAAGGACGCTGAGCAGAGAGGGGATCATGGCTAAGGACAGAGCTCCACACCATGCCAAATTTACAATTCTGGCCCTGTGGGCTAAGGAAGGGGTCTTTTCCAATTCTTGTCTGCAGGAAAAGCGTATTCTCTCTGCTGCCTGGAAAACTGGCCAAAGGGCTAAAGGGATTTTTACAAGCAGCTGTGAACTGAAATAATGATGATGGTCATGGGGTAGCTGGGAAGGAAGGCACAGCCTGAAGCAGTTGGAACTACTGGTTTTAGTAGTGCAATGAAAATTTCCAGACGTCATTGAGGAGGAGCAAACTGGGGTGGATGAAAGTGAAGCAAAATGAGGAAGAGATTAAGGGAGTAGCTGACTGCTCAGCAAGACACTATCCCACGCTCCCAGTGAGTGAGGGCTCCTCTGCATTATGCTGGAACAGTAGGAAAAGGGATGTTTAACAGATCCTACAGAGCTTGAGTGAAAAATTCTACAATCTCAACCAAGATGGAGGCATGGTTTTGCTCTTAGTTGTGACTAGCCCAATTTTGTTTGGTTTTTAATTAAATGATTTGTGAAGGAAAAGCCAAACAAGTGGAGTAAGCTTTGTAGTCTGTAGTTTGCAGCCTTCCCTGGAAGAACATATCATGGAGTAACGAGATCTTTATGTATCATATGAACTGACAGACATTCAAATTGAATGATTCAGCAAGTGCCTTGCACATGGACCCCTGAGCCTTCCAGACATGGAAAGACTTCTGGTTTTTACTGAGAGCTCAGAACCTAGCAATGCTGCATTTGGCCAAATTAATCCTGAAAGATTAACGTCAGCCCACACAAAACTGCTTTCAAGCAACTTCTGTAATTAACCTACTTAACAGATAACCACTTTCACCTACAAGGACAGCACCAAGTTATTTTATCTACCTTTTTTTTTTTTTTCTTTAAAATTTCAGCCCTGTTTTTTACAGTTCTCATAGGTGTAGCTTTACTAGCCCTCACAAGCTTCAAAACAATACCCAGGATCAATCAGATTCAGTTTGGATCTTTTGTAATTTATGTCAGTCGGATGCATTATTGTAGGTTGAAGAGCACAAAATTGTGATGTTAAATAGCCACAGATAAAAAGAACAAAATACCTTTAATGTGGTGCATTAATAGTTGGGGGTTTTCTTCAGTTTTGTTTTGGTTTTAACAGTCATTGTAATCATGACAAGGTTTAGTACACTTGGCATTGGCAGCTTAAGGGTTGGACTGGATGATCTTAAAGGTCTTTTCCAACCTAAACGATTCTATGATTCCATCATGAAACAATGTTTCTGTTGGTGAAAATTCCCTGCATTGGAAGTTTTCTAAAAAAAAAAATCGGACTGATAAAACCTTAATCTTCAGAAACATTGAGTAACCCAAAATCTAGTTCTTTCCAGGTTCTTTGATCAACTGCACAGTAGAGATGTGAACAGGGTCTGGTTACTTACGATGTTCTTGGCTGAGAACCTGGCAACGTTTCTGAAGGTGCTCCATACTGCTCTGGAAATCAAAAATGAATAGGTTGGGTTTATTTGCCTCCTTTGTAGCCTATTTTACCCTATGGTCTCTGAGCACCAGATTAGATTCATCACTTTCTTTTAGGACATAATTTTCATTCAGATTATTCATCATTCCAAATGAGGTTTCCTAATGAAATACCATTTGTTCTCTGATGAACGGCTGCCTTAGGCTGCCTTAATGTCTAGATAATGAATGTACACAATCTCTTATGCCATTTCTAAATTCATCACTGTTCAACAAAGCACAGGAAATCACGCCTCAATCAATGTCAATCAATTGACATGTCATGTATAACACACAACACACAAAACTATCTGTCAATACACGTATTATGTGCTTCCTTTGGCTATCTACTTACTCTGATCCTTTGCTACAGATCCTTCAGGTTGCAATTCCTAGAAAAAAAGGACGAAGTGCAAATTGAGAATAAAATAAATGAGCTCTCTCATAAGAACCGCGTACTGAAAGTTTGTTTTCCATTTGTTACTTTACTGTAACAAACATTTCAACTAGCTTGTCTAAGTGTCCAATAGTCTAAGCTGGCCTGATGTAGCTTAGCATGGACAGAAATTATAACGTGCTACTGTCACCAAAAACTGGTTGTTAGCACATTAGAGGTATGTGCATTCTTGAGGAAATATTTTTTAAATTTTGTAAGAGCTGCCAAACATGTCTGTTTAACACAGCAAATATTTCTGTTGACAAAAAGATAAAACGTATTTTGTGCTTCACCAGAGATTCTTAAAATGTCTCAGAAAAGTAACTGTATTTGAAAACCACAATTACAACAAATGTCTAAGTTGCTGAAGCACTTTTTATTCATCCCCATTGTGCTTTAATTTATCTGACTACTTCTGAAAGTTATAACCCCTTAACAGCCCTTATTTATAGAAGGGGGACAAAATCAGATGGAAATATATGCAATAGCCAGAAAGCTCTCTTCTAGTTTATCAAAAGTCCTGGCAGAAAGAGGGTGTCTTACCTTTGTTGGGAATGGAAATTTGGAAGGCTCTGCTTTAGTAGGTGTATTTAGAGCTGTCAGGGGAGGTGGCCAAGAGCGGGTCATTTCCTGGAAAGAGATTGAGAGAAGAAGCTATCAAGAGTTTTCCTGATAGGCACAGAGATTAATTTGGATCTACCTCTTCATGCATTTGGGCATGTTTCCCCATGGTTGCTACAAAAATAGTGATATGCATTACTAACAGGCAAGAACACAGGATGTGCCTGGTGAAACACAAAAAGACGGCAGACTTCTAGGAGGAGTCCTTGTGCTGCAACCCCAACCAGCACAGAGTAGCCAGTGGGCACCTGTGCACAGCTCCCCTCCAGCTAAAACTCTGCTCCAGCAGCAGCTTCTGGAAAGCAATAGAAGTATCAGGATTTTGCAACCTCAAGCAACAGCAAGGGAAGTAAATTGCAGAAACCAAACAGTTCCACCAGGACTTCAGCATCTCAGAACAGGATTTGACATCAAGGAACCATCTCCTCAAGATCAGCACCACAGGCTTGGGAATCCCAGAGCATTTGCACACTGTGCACAGGGAAGGGATAACATGGACTCAGCCACAGCCACTTGGAGCTTGCTCAACTGCTCACAGAGGCACTTCTGACACAAAGTTACAGCATCAGACATGGCTTTGCTCTGCATGAGCCGACTGGAATTACAGTGAGGGAGCAGCAGTGAGCCCAGCAGCAGTGCCATGCACAGGCAGGTGGGAAGGACACAGGTGTGTTCCTGCTCAGGGCCACACTGCCAGGGCTGGCAGCAAAGACATGAGGCAGCTTGTCCAGAGCCTTTGGAGGAAGGGCACTTGAGAATGGCAAACCCCTGACTAGATGCAGGAGTAGCTCTGGCTGTCTTGGATGACTTATCACTCTTGAACTGCACCAGACTGTATTACACTTATGTACAGATAGAAAGACTGATCTTACAACTCCAGCTGTATTTCAGGCTGACTCTTATCTTTACTTCTCCTCAGCACACCCCAAAACTAGTGACAGCTACATCTGCTGAGTGAACAGAAGCAGAGAGGTATTTTTTTCCCCAACCATTACCTTAAGGCATGCAAAATCTAAGCAAACACAGAGATATATAATTTAAGAGTACCTACCCTTAAAATTTCTTCAATGGACTGCACATCAATGGGGTTGGTTTGCTGTAACAAGAAAGAGGGAAGCAGCATGAGTTTGTTTGGTTTTTTTACCAACTGACATGAGAAAGGAATGCACTCAGTGAACATTTGCTTACCAACAGCTCAATAAATTTTATGGAAGACCATTAGTAATAAAATGCTAGTAAGGATTAAAATCCCCATCAGAAGGGCAGTTAATAATGCACTTCTAAAATGCCTCTTGTTTTCAAGTCCTGGGCAGAGGTGACTGGAGATTCCGCCAGGACGCTCTGCCTGGAATGGGGTAAAATGACTCAAACAATGCCACCAGTGGCAAATGGTATTTGCAAAGCTACTGGTGGTAAATGGAAAAGGGGGCATCACAGGGCTTTTGGTGTTGAATAAAGCTGAAACCAGTCTGACTCATCAATCCCAAAGTTAAACATCCTGATAGTGAGATGAATATGTGGTAGACCTGGTAAAGTACCTGATAAAGGAACAAACATTCTACTGATACTACCAATAACTTACCTAAAATTGCTGAGCTGACACAGCTGGCCTGAGGAGACCTGACAGTCAATCACTGTATACTATAAAAGCCCAGTCCCCAGTTTTAACAGCAGTCTTCTAACATATCCCTTCTCAGAGTGTATGTGTGCTTCCCCACACTAATGTGCCCCAGCCATGGGGAACACCACTTCCCTTCCACAGATCAGCTTCTCATCTACTAACAAGGCACGTGTTCTGAAAGTATCTGCCATTTACATGTCCTTTCCTAACTGATATCATTAAAGGAGGCTGAAACAGAAAACAACCAAAGAGCTGAGTAGTTGTAAGGAGCAAAATGCATGCCAGATCAGCTTCTTGTCTATAAACAAGAAATTCTTTGGAAGTGTTCAGTCACTAGAGTAATTGCTGGAAGGGAAAGGCCAGGAGGACTTTATTCACATTCAAGGAGGTGGACAGTGAGCTACAGTGCCCAACCAGAAGGATCTTCCCCAGAAAAAAGTAAAGAGCAATGCAAGCAAACACTTCAATAAAGTCCAAAACTGTCATCCTTGGCCCTTTTACAAGAAGTCCACTTCTGTTTCCCACATGCTGCACTATTTACATTGGAATGAGGAGATGAGCAATGCCTTTTCCTTGCAACCTCATTTGTCTGAGTCTACATAAAGCTCTCACTGAAGCAGTGCTCATTTGACAAAGCCTTGAATTTCTTCAGAAAATCACATATGGAGAGCTGCTTCTGACCTTACTCATCCAAACAAATGGAAGTTGAGGCACAGCCAGATTAGTCACACAAATGCAAGCGAGGCCTGCAGATGTGTCCCACAGCAGACAGGAGGAGGGGACAGGGAGGGCAAACAGCAAGGAACTACCACATGGCAAGAGACTGGAATGCTTTGTAATTCATGGTGCCAAAAAAGGAACCCCTCTTCCTCTTTTTCTTCTCAGCAGGCTTAACATGGTAGGTCAGCCTAATTTACTTCTTAATTCAGTAAGTGGTGAACAGCAGACACATTCACTTGCATCTTCCTGTGCAAAATGCTTCAGAAACTCCTGAGATATCCCATGATAGCACCACAGAAATAAACTTCCCATGAAACTGCTAAGAAATTAAGATCCTGCCTGGACAAAGTATTTCAAAACTCTCTATAATGGATTGATTGCAACAAACCAAAGTCAGTTTACTTCACCCATTTCAGAAACTTAAGTTTTATGAGATGATAAGTAATGACAAAAGTGGAATGCAAATAACCTGAGAATAAGAGAATATATGTAACAGCCAGTCTGGACCTCTCTTATCCTTGCCAAACAACCCACATCCCCCTTCCTGGAGTTCTTTCTGATGAGCCTGAAAAGACTTTGACATTGATACAGGTTTACATACACAGAGTGTTTATAGTTCAATTGTCAGGAGGATTTATCGTAACCCCCAAGGGTTCAGTGACTGGTTCTTCACAGGTCCAGGGGCTCAGCAGAAACCACTTTCTTCCTCATGGCACAAAATTTAAAGGAAAACAAACACACAACACTGAACAAGCACCAGGCAGGTCTGCATTGGCAGCATAAGGACATCTGGTTTTGTTGGGATTTTTAGGACACCGTTATCAAATATATGGTGAAATGATTGCTCTAGAGATTACAATCACAGATTGTTTGGAACAAGCACAGGGTCAAAACCACACCAAAGCTGGTCAGAGTCAGCTGACTGCATGGGGGTTCTGCTCTCAGGTAGGACTGTGACTGTCCCTGTGCCCCAAACGTGTGGGGCACACCCCCTTTCCCTCCATCCCAGCTCCACTGACCAAGGACACTTCATCTTTTACAATGCTATGCAGTGCCTGAAGGAGCTGGGCTCTTCTGCATCCTGAGTACATTTTCCCCCTTTTGTTTGTTGTTTTTTTTTTTTTCTTCAAGTCACATCTTGGCTGTGTTTCAGCTTGTTAAGCCACTAAACCACCATTAAACCACAATTGCCACCCAGCAGCAAGAGATGTTCTTGCCAGCTTTAAGAGAAAGAGTTTAGGGGAAAGGAGAAATACTGCAGATGCTGCTGCAAGAAGAGTTACAAAGCCATAAAGCCAAAGAAATCCCTGAAAGGAGCTCAGCTCCACTGAGGACTGTGGCTGCAGGAGATCAAATATTCCACATTGCTGTGTATCCCTGCTAGCACGTTTACAGTCTTTCCTGGGAACACTGTAACGTGCTCCCCACAGACAACTCCAGCTAAGCCTGGTGCAGATTTGCTGTCTGACCCTGACATCCGTACAACCCCCAGTTTGGATTTCCTTATGCCACATCCACACTCTTTCAGTTTGGGAATGACACAGGCACCTCCAAACGTCACTTACAAAATGTTTTGATGGTCAAGGTCAAGCACAATCATGGGACATCCAGAATTTTTGGCTTGCTGGGTTTGGTTTGGCTTTTTAGAGCCAGTGTTTCCATCCAAACTGATGCTGTGCTTCAATAACAGCTAGTTTCCACAGCAATAATACTAATTTAATTACTAATAATATTAATAAGAGGACTGATTTAAAAGTAAAAAAAGGAAAACAGACACTGAAGGAAGGATTCATTACTACTTTGATCATGAACTGAAAAGGACTTCAGGCCAAAATAATTTCAAGCATTTACACAAACGTAAGAAGCCCTAGAAGTTACTTGAGGAACTAGTCTGTCTTTACTACAACAGGCATGCAGAAATGCACAGATGCACATACCCACAAAAGAAGAGAGGGAGCTCTTAATTTAGAAAACAATTTAAAATCTGCACAGGCACTCAATTCACACTGCATAGCAAGCGTGTGACAAAACTCTCAGAAATACTTCCATGTTCTTTCCTCACAAGCAATTCCAAAATCCATGCACTTCCACGAACACACAGCTCTGCTCACGCCCCGAGCCTTGCACTGGTCTGTTATGGAATAAATGAGGAAATCAGGATAATAAACTAAAAACCAAACCCAAACTAAACTGCCTAAGGAACCACCAGGCACACAAAAGAGATGCTCCATTGGCCATGATAATATGTGGGCCACAGATACTACAAAGAATAAGTAGTGGTTGCTTTCAGGGGTTTTTTTCTGTGATCAAGATGGGGTTAGGGACCTTCGAAGGTTATTTCTTTTTTAAAAGATATTCCATTAAAAATTACAGCACACATTTTCATCCCACTCTGTCACATGTGCCAAGTGGAGCTGAAGCACCGTATGGCTCTCATGTGTGGAAGTAGGGGGCTGAAGCTTTCTCCCTGCTCTTTAAATAGCTTGCCTTGTCAGGAGGCTGTGGCAGAGTAGTTTCAAGCAAGACCTCAAAAAAATCACCTCCCAGAGAGAGTTAGCCATGCATTATTTCAGAAGCCACCGTGTGACACCACTGAGATGTGTGGGCTCAAACAAGGCCAGCAGCAGTCAGAGCACACAGAGTGTGCAAAGAGAAGGACAGGAGGTCTGGAAGCAGACATTAACTGGAACGGACACAGGCTGCCTCTCAGGCAAGCGTTAAGGTATCACAGACTTTTCTGTTCCTTCTCATCTCAGTAATTTCCACCCAACTGCTTATCCCTGCTATTTGCAGGCCTCTGCTGTCACAGCCCATTTGGAGCTGCCCCCTGACATCCTGTGCACAAACAAGCCCCTTGTTCCTCCATCTCCATCTTAAGTGAAACTGGTGCTGCAGGTACCCAGGCAGTGTAGGAGAGGAACAACTACAGCACGCGTGCATTGCCTGGTATCTCCTCCTAATTAAAACCAAAATGTGTGTGTGTACAGCTCAAGTATGCCAGCTATTGCTCTTTGCCTGATCTCAGACTGAATTATTAGCACCAACAAAACCCAAGCAAGTGGTGCAGCAACAATGAGAAAAGCCAATTATGAGTTCCATGCCCTTCATTCTGCTGTCAGGTTTTCTTTGTTTCCTAATGAGAGCTTTGCCCCTGCAACTATCAGCAGAGAAGATCACCAGCTCTCATGCTAAAAAACCCCAAACAAACAAACAAACCAATCACATTTTCAGCTGCTGCCCATTTAATACTATGCTTTATTATACTTGAATAGGAATATCTAGTTTTAAATTTATTTCTTCATGTCAACTGCACAGGTCATTGCCACTTGAACGCGATGAAGACCACAAAACTGCATACTTCACTGCGTGAAGGCTTAAGTTGAAAACAACAGGCAGGACAAAAATCAGACTGAAACCTACCATCCTGTCCTCACTTCACCCGTCTGTGCTCAGCCAGTCAGAGCAGGAGGAGATCTTGCATATTAGATGCCTTCTCCTCCTGCACACAAGTCACGCTAGTGATAGCAAGCCAGCTTATTCTCCAGAGCAACTTCCCACCTGTATTTTTGTGCAGTCAAAAATCCATCCTCTCTGTGCTATAGCCAATGTGAGACAGACACACACAGGGCATGTTTGCAAAATGACCCAGCTCACAAGAGACAAGGCATATTTTAACCAAGCCTCTACTAATCCTGATGATGGATGCAATAATGTTCTGCCATGTATTGAAAGAGGCTGCCAAAGCTTCAAACCGTATTGTTGATCGACACAAATACACAAACATGAAAATTCATAAAGGCTTTCACACACTATCTTGAGGAACACCAGACACCAAGCAGATCCTCTGCCAAGGCTATTTAAGTGTTCCATATCACAGAACATAAGTCCTACAATTATTTTCATTTTACAAATCTGTAGCACCTCTAATATTGTACCAAATATTTGCATAACTTGAAAATAATAATTTAAAAACTTTTATGAAGTGGATATTTTAGATTATGAGAAAAAGATAAAGAAAAACCTGCCATGCAGTCAACGTATGCTTTGCTACCAGCAAATTTTCTTTTCCCTAGAAAGCACACAAAATCCATGTACAATGAGGTATTTTCCCATGTCCACTAACCTAGTCCATGGCCTGGTATTCCCTGACCTATGGATCAGGGATATTTTAATTGCTTGCAGCTACATGGATTGGAAACAATAGAAAACAACTTGGTTTTGAAGCACATCCTGGTGAAACTTAGTAACCACAACAGCTCCCTGAGGCATAAAACTAGACTTTCATTTCCAGCCCAAAGGTTCCATCAGCACCCAACTCTTCTAATAAAACACAACTTTCTCAGCTCTGGCATCAACAGCCACTTGGGTGAACCTGGAAAAACACTGCTGTTGCAGCTGCTGTAAGGAAAAAAAACCCTGCAAACTACTGGAGAAGTGACTACACAGGGGAAACGGGTGAAAAGCTAACAAAACCGTCCAAATTGTGTCAAGTAAGAAAGATGCAGGCGGGTAGTCAACACAAAATCTTCTTCTGATTTCTTTCATGTTAAGAAATCGTAGGGATTTGGGGTTTTGTTTGCTTCCTTTTTAAAGTTCATGCAAAAAGTATTAGTGTTTTTAAAAGGAAAAGGGTGGAGTTTGAGCTAAAGCTTACAAGTCTAAGTCTTTGCACTGTTGCCCATGAGCTTTGGATTAAGTCAACAACAAATCAGGCTAAAGTGTGTGCAAACACTTCAAAGAAAACTATATTTTAAGAATGAGACCATCCCTTCCTTGACTTCACACTTCCCTCATACACAAGTGTGGGAATACTTGCATATATTTAGGTTTTCCTTGGTGCTATTTTTCTATTAAGTTCAAAAACATTTCAGAAATATACAATAAAAAAGGACTTTCATTACTGTAATGAAACCTTTATAGACACAATTTGTTTAAAATCTCAAATCATACGGAGCTCACTATGTTCTTAATGACTGACTTAATAAGCTATGGCTACAGATTTTAAAGGTCATTTTATTACAGGGAATATTGTCTGAGGTTTCATTACTACTGTAAAATAACATAGAGGTACTATTTGGCAGCAGAGTCCTTTTAACAGCAGCTTGAGCTGTTCCAAGGAATTCAGGAAGCTGCTGTCACAGAACGACAAATCTGTGAGAAGGGAAGGCAATTTTCTCAGCAGGTTTCCCAAGACTAGGATTAATTTTCACAGGAGAAATTACTGCAAGACACATCATTTTTGACACAGAAGAAGAAAGCTCACTCTATTTCAACAGAAACATGACAACCACAACAAAACCCCCCGCAACATAAGGTAGAATATAAAAGGACAAAAAGAGAAAATTAAACACAAAGAAAACTGAAATAGCTGAAGTTTTATAAAAACCTTATATCAGATTTTCTTTGTGGAAAGCAGTAACAAGATAGCACACACTGCAGCAGCTGTAAGAAATACATGTTTGGGTTTTGTGCCAGCTTCAGGTAGCCAGATGGGTGAGTTAAGCTATGGAGAATGAGCAGAAATAGGCAACACATCCTGGATCTCTCCTCTCACCAACCTAGCTCTTCAGCCTAATGGAGTGAGATGGGAATAATTCCAGAAAATCAAAGCAAAGCTTAAGTAGATCTGCTTGACATTGCTTCCAGTGTTAAGTTTCACTTCTGTAGTTCAAGAAAAACAAAACCTATTTATGCTTTTTGCTGTATGCACACTAAAACAGTGCTGAGGCACCACAGAAATGTACAGAAGGATTCTGTCTTATCCAGACAGACAAAGTCTTCAAAATTACACTGTAAAAGCATTTGTTTTCTCATTTGTGTTTATGCTGCTTGCTTGAAGTCCCAAGGCTTCACTGTAGACTACAAATCCAAGCTACCAGTCTCAGAGTCCACAGGAGCCTTCTAAAATAATTTCTCTGGGTGCTATTTCAGGTCCTCTGTGGACATCAGGGTTTCACCAGCAGCTCGCCTGCATCCCATTTCCCCGTGGACAGTTCCACAAGCACACTTAACTCATTTGAGTCCACTCCTCTCTTTTCCAAGGCAACACCAAAGTTATTCCACTAAAAAAATGCCACACCACCTTGTCTTCTGCTTCTGCCCACACCTCAACTCAGCAGCCCAGCTCCAAGTGAAGACAGCAGCTCCAGCCTGTCACCGCCCTCGTCGCAGGTTTGAAAACAAATCAAACCACTCCCATGAGCTTTCTTCAGCTGACACTGAACGATCCTGGCAATTTAAGCATTTTACATCAAAATACCCAGCAAACAATGGTTGTACTGTCCTGTTCCTGCGTGGGCGCCTGCAGGAAATAAAACATTCTTTAAAGATTTTACACGCTTTTCTAACCCTGAGATGGATTATTTTGCTCAATCTAAAAATAAATACATGGGCCTCCTTGTGTTCAAAGGCGTAAGAAAAACAAATTGCTGTTTTGTCTTTCTTTGAAGTAGCTAAGGGGGTTGTGTCCTGGGGGAACAGACTGTTGGTATGTTTTAATGAAGGATTCATTACAAATCCTGAGCTGCTGACAAAAATTTGTGCATCTCTTGTTAGTCTCTATCTAATAATAATATAACTGCAATCCAAACAAAGTAAGCATGGAAGTTAAGTGCAGCATCACCTGTACATTGCCATGCAGACAGGACTCCAGCCAAGGCTGATTATCTCTCTAGTAAATTGCTCTGCATAAAGAACCTCCACAAAAGAGCACCTCTCCACTGCAATGACCATCTGTACAGTAGCTCCCAAAAATCTAGTTCTGACCCCTTGATTCCACAAAGCTTTCTTACCTACTGTCCCCTTAAAGTCTCTCCAGTAAATAATTTTTAATGCTGCTTAATGTGAATCTGTAAGTATTGTGTCCATAAAAGGCCAAGGTTGTGTCCCCTTGTTCCCTGCAGAACAAATACACAATTTTCTTTCAATGTAAGCAATTGAGTGAGAGCAGCAAGCCACTGTTTCAGGTATTTTCTCATTTCCAGTACCACCTCATTGCAATTTATGCTCATATATATTCTTTCACAGTATTTTGAGTAGCCTGACTCTAGCCCACTCCAGAAAAAAGCTGGTCACTGCAGCTGAAACAACGAAAGATAAGAAAATAATAACTATGTTTGTTAAGACCATCAAGGAAATTGGGGCTTTTGGTGGTGAGAGGCATCCTGTGGTTCTGGGGATCACTTCAGATAATTAACTGCTGCTATCCCTCAGAAAGGTTTTCCCTTTCCAAAGGCCACTTTCCCCTTGGAAAACAAGCTGAGTTAGATTTATGATGGCAGTGGTGGCACTTCGTGCACCTCCCCTTAATGGCTCAGTAAACAAGACTTGGAGATCCAGGCTCTCCCAGCTGTTTGAAAGCCCCCTCAGCACCTCCCTGCATTACCAACACTGCCAATAAAAGTTTGGGAAATAAAACAAATTGAAGAGGCAGGCTGGAGCCTGGAGCAACATCACCAGTCCCACCCCAGCACAGCTCTGTGCTGCTGCTGCTTGGGACAGACCACACAGCCTGGAGGGGAGCTAAAAGGCATTAAACCAGGACCAGGGCATCAAAGGAGAAGGCAAGTGAGAGGAACATGAATAAAGGGGTGCTTGGTAGTACATCTAAGGATAGTATTCCCAAAGGAAAAAAGAGAACACATGTGTTGAAAGGATAGGAATTCTATCTCTCTCCATAAGAAAATGAAGTTCTTAACTCAGAAAGAGCCCACATGCTATTTTTAAACGTTAATGGAAATGGAAGAAATATCTTTAAATGCTACCAAACCAAAGAACTTGACCTACAGGGGAAAAAATAGCAGGATATCCTTTTGCTTGCAAAGGCAACTATCACTATTGTTTTATAACTGAACCAAATGCAAAAAAACCCCCTATTTCTAGATTTTTTTGTTTTGTGGTTGGAACAGCAAGGTGCCTTATTATTATCACAATTATCATGTCTACACAGATGAAAGTTATCATCCTCAAGACAAATATTGGACAAGTCTCTTGGGAGCTCCATATCTTGCTAAAGACAATGGGAAACCAAAGCAAGTCCTGTCCACCACTTACCTGGCCACTCTTCAATTTTGTATGCTAAACAGAGTGACCAGGTAACTGAAAGCAGCCTAACTTGAAAGCAGCTTAATTTATACTTTCAGCAGTAAAAGCAGTGTCCGAGGTTGACACGGTCTGCTCCCAGGAGATGTTTGTTATTACTCAGCTGAGCACACGCAGACACTTTCATCCTCTCTTCGGCAAACAGCTTGGTGCACTCCGCAAAAAGCTACAGCACCCTGAGCTTGTTTGCCAGGAGGGAACAGAGGCCAGGGCTGGAGAGAGCCTTCTAGAGCCTTCTTTGCTTATGCTGTGCCTAGAACAACCAGTCCACAATATTTAAAATCTGTATATAGAAGACACTTGCCTTTGTCATGACTCAAAGTGTAAGGTTCCTTAAAAGACATTTTTATCATTCCCTAAATCTGCATTAAAGACTGCAGACAGTGTTCCCCAAGTCCCAGAAATTCTTTATGGCCAGGCTTACACACTGCAGAGCTGTCACACACAATTTTTATCTGCAGCCAAGCGAAGCAGGACGTGCTGAGCTAACCTGGCTGGCATTTGAGAAGTGATCCTTGTCAGTCAGGTGTAATAGGAAGGCTACAGGGCATGAGCACCCCCAGGCTCAAAAAGCTATCATAAAACAAAGCAATGCTGAGAGGATGGGAGAGGATCAGTTCACTGTTTCTTTCTTTGTTTGTATAATCTGGAAACTTTTTTGCTTGTTTAACATACTGTCTGAATGGCTTGTAATTAAAATCCAAGCAAGGAGACATGGTTACAAGAAGTATTAAGACACCAACCAACCTCTGCCTAAGGAAAAGCGTTCTCCATCCATTCCTGATGCATCCTAGGGACAGCAAACTGGAGGAGACTACAGACACTTCCAGAATTTCTGTATCACTGTTTCACTGCCCATAATTTCCTTCATACATAATTGCTCAAATGATGCCAATGATTGTGTGGGAAGTGCCCAGGAACCAACTGCAAAATATTCAAATCATTTAAAATACCCCAGGGACATGAGCAGGCAAGTTCATAATTTGTAGCCATGATGGATAGGGCTCAACACCTTTGTGTACTGTGACTTTTTTATGTCCTCTCAGGCAATGTCTCTACATTGTAATAGTTTCACACGCAATCCTTAGACTCCTGAAAGCTGGACAAGCATTTCCCTCCATGTGCACCACAGAAGGCTCCGAGGAAATGTCTGAGGAAATGTCTAAGGGAAGGGTAGGACATACCCAAGGGGTTACTGCTACCATAGCAAACAGAAAAATAAACACCACACTGCTTCTCCTCTTGCTTTCATTACGGAAAAATGTGCAGTATTATTGTGGTAACATCAATACTGTATTGGCAAAGAGGGGCAGGAATGGAGCTGACCTGCACCAAGGAGGCAAGGGATCTCCTCTGCACTGGTAAAGCACAGATGGCATTCCTTCAGCACATCCAGCCAAGGGTTAACAAAGCAAAACTGCAAAGAGATGTGCAACATGACAGCCCAAGAGCACCTTCAGTAAAATGTCTGCTTCGAGTGAAAACTGAATTCAGGCTGAATATACCACAGCTTTCACCTTTAGAGAACAGATGGCATCCAGCCAAGGCTGAATTACAACTTGGTCTGAACAGCAGTGAGCTGAGGCTGATGAAAGAAACCAAAGTATTCCTTGTGTGAGGAGGAGTAGGTTGGTAGGATCTGAATCTGACATAACTTTGTCTCCTGTTACGAATTCACCCTACATCTCCCCAAACATTTAGCATTCTTCATAAACCACTGCTATTCAAAACACAACATGCATAAGTCATGTTTTAAAAACTACTGTTCTTAAACCAAGCTAAAAAAATATAAGCTTTAGAAGAAATAGATACCACAGTGCTAATAAGGAACTGTTCCACACATTGTTTATTTTATAACAAACTTGTAAAATGCTCAGTCACTCTGCCAGTGTGCTCGATCTACAGACACAGAAACATACTTGTAAACAGATACAGCAGTTAACCTTAAAAAATCATGGGGAAGTGCTCACTCACTTCTCCCCTTGGGAGTGCTTTCAATTCAATAGCGTATTAAAACAAATACTTGAATTTAGACAAATTCTCTTAAAATTATGCTAATACATAAACTGAATTCTCTCATCTCCCAAGAAAAAGAAAAAAATAAGTATTCCTATGTTGTTGCTATTCTTTAACTTTGAGCAGTGAAAAAGATCTGAAAACTTTAAGGAGGTTTTTTGGAGTTTTTTTAATGGTCAATTTTTTCTTTTCACTTAGTGAAGCTTAGTAAGTTAGCCAAGACAACATTTCTGGCTGTGGCATAACCTAAGCTACACAGTAATCTCTTGAATAACAAAAGTTACTGTTTGTCTTTAAAGGAAAGTGCACATTTGAACAAGTCACCTAAACTGGAGTTTCTGTAAATAATGGGAGTTTAGGTCAAGTTTCATAACTGGTTAAAAATTAGTCCACAAGCCAAGTACTATTGAGCTCAATTTCCTTAGCAGCCAAAGCAAACATCACCCTTGTTCCTTCCTCCTTTGATTCCAGAAAAGCTCCATCTGAAGAACAGGCAGAAAGGCCAAAGTGGTTAAATTCAGTATCCTGGAAAAGAGGGACTCATAGAAGGCCGTAGTGTCTTTTATTAGATGAGGGCAGCTGTGGAGAAGGGAGGGGACAGAGGACACTTTCCAGCACCCAGCCCTTGTTGGGTCTGAAACAAGCACAAAGTGACGTCAGCTGCAGTTTGTTTCCGTGTGGCTGGGTGCATGCAAAGGAAGCTGGGCTGATGGCAAAGCCTCTCTGGGAATGCACCTGGACTTTTTGCTTGGAGTACAATGGACTGCCAAGATCACATCTCCCACTATTTGCTACCCCTGATTGCATGCAAAAAGAGCATCTCAACATCTAATGACATTTATGAACCATTTGACCAGTGGAACAAATTGGCAAGAAAATATAACACTGCTAAAGCATTTTGGAGGAGAAATTGGTGTGTCAAAAAGCAGATCAAAAAGTTAGGAGTACCACCTTTTCCAACAGGGAACTAAAATATTCTGCTGGCTTAAAACAATAAAGTATTAGTAAAACAATAAAGCACTAGCAAAACAATAAAGTATTAGTAAAACAATAAGGCACTATTTTATTGTCTAAGGAATAAATGCTCATCATTATGAAGATAAAAACTGGCATGTAAAGCTTGGGAGGGAGAAGGATGTCAAAGATAATTCAGACAGCAACATTGTTAGACATCAGAGAACATGAAAAATGAGACTCGAAACTTCAAAGCACAGAGTAACAACACAAGGAAACAAATAAGAGAGGCATAACTCATATAAAACCAGACTATACTAAGTAATGTGCCGGGGCAGAAACACTACTACTTGCTGACTTCATTTCAAAAATTACCATATTGCTGCAGTCAAGCTTTGGTGACCTCCGACAGTCTCATGCCCTACCCAGGACCATTGGGAAGCTCTTCTCCATGCAGGACTGTACCAGCTCATACAAACAGCAGGGGAACTCTTCTCCCCTTGATGCTGGTACTCACTGAACACCACAGAGCTGACCAATACCTCAGTGAGGCACCTTCCTGCTGCAGCACCCACATGGGGCAGGAGCACTGCAATCAGTGCCCAAGAAGCAACAGCAGTACCACCAGACTTGTCATAACCCACATCACTGCGCTGATCCGTATTCCTATGAAGCATTCTTAAGCTGCAAAATGCCACTTCCACTGAGGCTCACTGGTAGCCAGTAAAAAATCAAAAATCCCATGAAGTCAGAAATACAACACAAAGCATATGCTAAACATTTCCCTATACTCAAACAAAGCAAAGAATCCTCGAAGTCCAGAAGGTGCTCAAAGTAGCATTAGGAGAGTGCTAATGTGACGACCAATGTAGGAGGATAAATCTTGTGTTTCATTCCTGAAAACACGTATCTTGAACAAGACACCAGGAGTCTACGGCCAAAATAATTCAGAGGCTTGAAACAGGCAGATTCATTCTCTGAGGAAACATCTCCAGTGGCATTTGGGACCACCAAAGAAAAGACCTTTAGGCTGGCACTTACCTATGTAGTTCTGCTTGGCCAGGGAGAAGCACAACCACACACAGGTGTTTTAAGACTTGCCTCGTTTCTAGGCTTTTTCATCCTTCAGTAACTAGAGAAGTTAACTCCATTTACATGAGGCAGCCTGCAATTATTACAAGACTCACTGAAAACACCCCCCCTGTCCCTGCCAGCCCATTCTTCAGCACCCTGCTCCCAGTCAGATGTGAAAGGCAGACCCAGACACAGACTCCACTGGACTTCACGGGGCTGGGTGCCTGCCTGGGTTTCACCTTGTCCCGCTGAAGCCAACTGCTGACCCCACCCTGGCACCAGCTGTGTGCTGCACTCACCTCTGTGAACATGTCTCACTGCCTTCCCACATGGCAGGGCAGATTTCCTGTTTTCATACATTGCCTTGTCAGCCCTAATCAGTGTCAATAGGTTATGGTGTCTTTTGTGCTGGCGGCGTCAGCCCTGACAGGAAAGAACTTTTAATCTCTTCCCTCACACCGAGCCACGAGAAGCTGCAGGCACTCCCAGACATAACTCCCTTGGCTCCTCTCCGAAAAATTCTCTCAAGCACTCGGTTGCTTAGCAATATTTGCTTTCCCCCTTGTACGGTTCAAATTGGCAACATCTGTCCCTTTGGCACTTTCCCCTTGTGCAAGAAACAGTGCGGAGAGTTTCAGAAATCTACAGAGAGGTTGGTGGAGGATGATTCGCGTGAGCCATCAGAGCTGCTTTGGCATTTTATTGCTGGTTTATTTCCAGCCTGGATAGAAAATGTGGCTTCTTCCAAAGGAGATACACACAAGGGAAAATCCTCTTTTGCATCCGGTGGGACTCACCTATTAAATCAAATACAAGTAGCTTTTTCTGTTTATATAACTACACCCGCAAGCTCTGGCCTGGTTTAGCTGAAACAAACCCAAACGAAACACAGCACTGACATATAACTCTTTCCTGTCAACTGGGATTGACTGTGACTTCTCCTAAGATATTGCATGCTCATCAAGTGAGAGAGAACAAGAGAAGCCAAAATGTGTTTATGCATTTAAAAATGCAAAAGCTGTGTGCAATCCTGACCTCATAACCACTAGTCAAACCCCCAAACTGCCTGTGGTCCATGCAACCATCCCAACCATCAAGGGGCAGGGATCACGTCATTGCCTCTGGATGTACCTGCAGCCCAGCAATGAGGGGAACAAGAAATTAAAATAATGTAAGAGTATAAAAAGTACCAACTGCTTTCACTTCTGAGACACAAAAGGGAATATGGAGAAGACCCAAGTGAAAGGATTTGTCTTTGGGCACTTGGTATTACAATGAGCAGCAGAGAATCCCACAGTAAACCTTCCTCTGGCTGCAATTCATTTCCGCTCACACCACAATGCCCAAGGGTTGTGAGAAAGGCCTTGGGTGGCACAGCTTTAGATATTTGCATGCAAGTTGTTAGGGATGCCGACTGAAAATGACATAGCTCGCTTTCAGCTCTTATGGTGAGGTTGAGGTTTACTTTTTTTGCCTTTAAAAGTTTTCTTACCCAAAACTGTCAGAAAAAGTAACAATTCATGTTTGAGCTGCTTCTTCAGCAGTCACACACCAGCAACAAGACAAATTGACACAATGCCTGTGGGGAAGCATGGAAACACTTCTCCAATCACCTAAGGCACTTCTGATTATAAAAAGGGCAGCAGAGGAGACACAGAAGTAACACCTTGTTACCTGTCTTGGTGCAAAGTAAGGAAAATAAAACAGTCAAAAAAAGGAACACAAGGGGCAAGGGAAAAAAACTCCAAACAAAACAATCTCCCTTCTATTCAGAAAATGAGAAATACATAAAAGTTTGGTAGAAAAATGACAGTAGCTTCATGCCAATTACTGTATATTCATTACATAAGACGAACAGTGCTACATATGTCTTCAAAGATTTTCATTTTGAAAGGATGCAGGATTAAAACAGTATATTTGTTTCTACTTTACAGGGCTCACTTGTCTGGCAACTCCTGTCAGTAGAAAAACTCAGGTGCCAAGAAGAGAAGTCCAGTTCCCTATCTAGAGAGAAATTATCTATCTAGAACAAACTTTTTATATTTGCCATCCAAACATCTTCATAGGTATTTAGTAATTACTATTTACTATATAACAACCATGCTTTAACTGGCGAACATTGATAAATGTTTACTGAGGAAAACACAGCTCAATGACAGCAATTCTTGGTGTGCAAGGGATACAATACAATAACACTGTATTATCCTGTGCTTTAAGGATAATACAGTGTTACCAAAAAGATTTAACACATCTGGGCTCTTTCATTGTCGCTTGTTGTTGTTCAGGGGTTCTCAACTGGCTGCTTCCCTATTAGCAGTTCACAGGCAGAAGAGTCCTCATTACACGAGGTAAAAGGAGCTATGCCCTAACACACACAAAATTTTTGGGAAAACAAAGCCAAATCTTCAATGAGAATCAAGAGTCGTACATTCCTACATACACTATGCCCTTAATAATGCTTGAGGATTTATAAACACTCTCCCTCAAAACAGCCTGACTGCTTCTTGCCCTGCTGTCAAGCTGATTCCTTTTCACACATCACAGCCCGTGTCAATGGAGGCAATACAAGGGTCTTTGTTGGTGCTGCAGCTCTCCTAAATACATGGAGAGAGAGAATGGCTTTAAAAGCATCTTTGTTTAGGTGCTGGGGAAGAAGTAAAACCTGGCATATGAAGAAAATGGATACATCCAAGCTTCTTCATGTATGCTGTATTTTTAATCCTTCTCATAAAAAATTTGGAAAGATGCCTTAAAGGGACAGTGATGACATTTGAAAGTGAAGGCTTTGATTTGGGGAAGAGGGGAAAGAGCGGTTCAGTGTCTCTGTGAATGCAAAGTGAGTCACTGCACTGTTATCCACTGTGGATTCATTCCCTCTGCAGTGAAACTGTGTGTCTTATTTGGCCTGGAAGGCTGAACTTTTCAGGGCTCCCATGAGCAGAAGCTGCCAATAATGAATTCACAGCTGCAGGTGAAACACGCCTTAGAAATTCAATTAACCAGAACACATGTTGAAGCAATGGCTTTCCTAAGTCATATCAAGGGAGATCACAGGAAAAACTGTATTTGGCATGTGGCTGTTCAGTAAACTGGGGCCAAACAGTTCAGGGAAGAGGAGGGAAGAACAGCAGAGTTTCTGCTAGTCTAGACCTATTCACTGCCAGGGTCATTGCTGGGCAGGAGCCTCCCCACAGCTCCTGTTTCACCAAGAACGAAAGAGAGGGACAACCTTTCAGCCAACAGACCCCAACCAGGCTCTCTTGTACAGGACATCCAGCACACAGGCCATATATCCAGGGGTGCCACCTCACTGTTTCTTCCTCTTCTCCATCCAGGCTTCAGCCCTGGAAGACTCTTATTAGCAAATAGATGTTCATCACTGAGACCAAACAGAAGTAAGCAAATGTGACAATGACAAGACTGAAAAAAGCAGAAATCAAAGTAATGTATTTTACACTAGAGCTTACAGAGCCATTATTCAAAATGCCTGTACTCCTCCCTGCCTATGCACAGAAAACAATTAGTGGCCACAGCCTAAAGATCCCTGCTACAAAGCAGGATCATTCAGCATATTCACAAAAAAGGTTCCTCTATCAGCTTCAAAATGGACTAAGCATATAATTAAAACCAGGGTTCTGGCTTGTGCAAAACCTTTTTTTTTATTATTATCTTCAATTCCCTTTTTATTGTGTTCTTATTTTGCCACAGATGAAACAGAAGGAACATGAGCAATGCTAGTCCTGCACTGGCAAAATAGGATTTTCATGGGCACTGGACTCAGACTCAGGTGCCCAATAGAAAGTGAGAAAAAGATCTCATTCAGCACACAGCATCATAGCTAATGCTGCCCTATCAAAATTCATATTAAATCAGAGTTACATGAGGTGGCAGAAGAAGCATGGGGATGGGAAAAGAGATAAGACAATAATGCAGATGAGACAATAAGGTAATGTAGAAGGTGATTCCCTGAACTGCTTTGTTTCCTCTCCCAGGAGTAAAATCTGGTTAAACAAATAAGGTAATGTGGACCTCAGTGAACTTCCTGCTTTGAGGTGTGATGTGCAATGCCAAAGCTACTTGATAGCAAATAAAGTCTCTCAGCATGAAACAATTTTCACAACTTCTCAGCAATGTCATTTTGACAGCTTCCTCTCATTTCCCACAAGATACTGCCTACAGCCATTTGCAGCTGATCCATACCCTTTTCCATGAAAAGCAGACTGCACCCACACTCTTCCTTTTCATTACAAAGGTGGCAAAACACAATTTGAAACAATCTCCATAGCTCTCCTTGCCCAGCTGCCTTAGGACCATGAGATCCTACATCCTACAGGGCATAGCAATAACATCAGGGCTGAAGGATGAGCACAGTAAATCTCCAAAATGTACCAGGGGACCAAATGCCTTTGAGCTCACAGGAGGTCAAGCCACGAGGCAGGCAGAGTCAGTGTGCTGGTCCCTTGGCACAGGTGAAACTGGGCTTTAAAGGGCACAGGAAAAGGAGCTGCATTTACTGAACGACACGTGTACAATGCTGCTCCTCCTCTCCCACTGCTTTACCTGCTTTCTGCCTCCATCCCACATGACAAATCAGAGAGGTGGCCTCGGGTCAGCAAAACCAGATGGACTACAACAAGGAAACTCAAGTCATACTTTCCTGTGGGTCTACAGTGAGATGAGATTTTACAAACTTACAGAGGAGAATCCTGGGGTGTTCACAGTCCCTTATGACAAAGCCCAGGTGACCACAGAATTCACTGCACTGCTGGCTGTCCCAGTTTTCAGTGAGGATTTGGGGCCTCCACCCACCACCACTCAGAATCCTGACACTCTGCATCAACACTTGATCTTCTCATCATATAATTTCCCCCTTCTTTTCAATAAGCCTTAGAGGAAAACAAAAATTATGGGCACAGAGGCAGGTTTGAACCATAAAACCTGTTGCAGCCTCACTGAGAAAACAACAGAAAAATCACAGGAAATGTCACATTTTCACCATTCAAACAGGTATCTCACACCCAGGTCAACCTCAAAATGCACTTTCCAAACAGGGTAACACACACACAGTCATCACTGCTTCTAGCAGTCACTGCTGTTTTATGACCTGTTTTCCCACAGCCAAACTTACCCTGCTCCAACAGACATCCCCAAAAATTGCACTCACCTCTATGGGCTCGGAAGGGGGTTCAAATTTGGATAATTCTGCTTTGGCTTTTGCCTTCAAATCGGAGAGATCTTCATCGGCCTCTTCCTTATGCTCAGAAGGGGTTTCCAACTTGGATAGTTCAGCTTTAACTTTTGCCTTCAAATCTGAGACATCTTCATTGGGTCCTTCATGGTATTCCTCCAGGAGAGGTTTGAGCTCCAGGGATTCAAATGCTGCCTGATCTTGACCATCCATGGGCCTGACATAGGCAGTTGGTTTCTGCTGCATTGCGCTGGCTTTTGATGTCAAAGAAGGGGGAAAAGTCTGAGAGGAAGGCTGAGTGGTGCTGGTCAAGGTAATGGCTGGGCTGTCCCGACTTTCCTTCTCCTGTGATCCTGTCACTAAGTCCTGTAATGATTTGGTTTGACTGTAGGTTGACCCATGACTTTTGCTGCTGTTCTGTGACTTGGAATTGATACGCTGGCTGGAATGTAGAGGTGACAGGGGTGCCACAGGAGAAGACAACAAACATGGCAGGAATGGGGAGAGTGCCAGAGGGGAGGCCTGCAGGCCACGAGCACGACCTTCCCCACTCCCAGGCTTGTCATTGTGGCTGTGGGGAAAACCTGCCTGCGTGTCCCGGCCACCACGGCCACATTCCTGACCGTGGCTCCGAGCGCTGGGTAAGCTGCAGCTCTTGCTGTGCAAACCTGAAGCTGGCTCTGTTCCTGACTGTGCCTTTTGGTAGTGACTGGAGTGGCTTGGAGGACGAGGGGGTACAACCATGGGTCCCACGGGTGGACGGCGGGTCAGGTGCTGGAATGAAGATGGCAATGTACAGATGGCCTTCTCAGGGAAGTACGGGCGATCAGGCTGTCCGGGGGGAAACTGAGGGGCAACACTCTTTGGAATCCCTATAAGGTTTTGACAAGATTTGTTGCTCATGAACTCCTTGACCTCCTCATAATTGCCGAGCATGCTCTGAATTCGGCTTGACAACTCATCTTCTTTATTAGTCTGCAACAGAAGAACAAAGAGGTGGACATTTCAAAAGGCCCCCAAGAGATCCAGCTCAGGAAGAGACATTCTTCAGGATCTTAACTTAATCGCCACACATCACCATGAGTGAAATTAGGCAAGCTCATGATCCTGCAAATCTCTCCAAAGCAGATGGGACTGCTTGAGCCACTACCAGCTATTCCAAGCCAAGCTTGGCGCACCTGCAGCCTCCAGGAGTGCTGATATCAGATTCATTTGTTATACCCACAGCTGCAGGCAGACAGGCAGCCAAGCTGCTCCTAAGCACTCCCCTTCACACTACAGGAGCCCAGCCCGAAGTCCATACTGCTCTTCACAACCAACAGAGATTCCAGCACATATTCTGAGGAATTGAAATTAAGCAGACGGGAAGATGTGTGTTTGTATTTACAATCATGCTCAAGTCTGCTACACCCTACGCAGAGCCACGGCTCTCCTCTTCCACCCCAACCCTCTTTCCTCCTCTCTTTCCCACCGCACCCCCACTCCATACCATTACCTTGTAGGGTTCTGCAAAGAGGGGTGTTTTCTCAGAGAACTGTTTTTTGTCTTCCAGAGCCTCCTGGCTCCGTCTCTCTTTCTCTCGAATCCGCAGCAAATTTCTGTCCTCATTGCACAAGCTTTAGGAAGGAGAGAAAGGAAGGATGAGTAACATTGTACACCAGTGTTATCAACAAGTATCTACTTTGTACAGAAACCCTGGTCTCAGACAATGGCAAACATCCAGAATGAAAGTAATTTTGAAATCCATGGGATGGTTACAGCTGACGAATCAGTTACATCAAGAATTTGCTGCACAACACAGTAATGTGGCACACAAGGTATATGCATCCTTCTCAGTGATTTCTACTCGATACCATCCTTCAAGAGCAGTGAGAAGGAAAAAGCTATCCATCCATTTCATTGTGAAACAAATTGAGGAGCAGTCAGTGGGGGTGACAAGCACACCAGCTGGCAAATCCATTTGCAGCAATAACTGTGAAAAACTAACATTCTTGTTCTTCAGACTTCCACCACAACTCTTCACCCAGGAGTAAAAACAAATCCATTATTTTGAAGGTGTTGCCACTTTCAAAGAATGAACTTTGCCTACTTGGCAAAAAACAAGACAACGCTACTTGGCAATAAACAGGCTTGAAAGCTGCTTACCGAGAAACCCATGTAGTTGCATTTAAAGCAATCACACAAATGTATTTAGAAAGGTCTCAGAAACTCAGAAAACATCAGGTCAAATCCCCTTGCTCCTCCTCAACCACACCTGCATGCAGTCAACTCCACCAGCACCAATAAACCTGTGTCACACACACAGCAGAAAGACTTCACGGAAAGCCAGATCCTTTAAACTACACCTTGCCTGTGAAATTCTACAGCAAAACAAGAGAATCTCTTGCTCTAATCTTTATAGATATTGGGGAAGGAAAAGCATGCAGGCAGCTCTCTCCTGTCTCATTTCTACTCTACTGCACAGTCTACTGTATACATACAGTTCCTATATTCTTCTTCATACTCGCAAATTCTCAAGGGTCCACTTTGCAAGGGAAGAGCCTTGTCCTCCCCACTAGTGACATCTTCCCAAATGCTACAGCAATAGCCACCTACTGAAAGTTTAATCATCCCTAGAGGAGAGGCACAGGACTGGCTTTGCTGTAGCAGTTTACCAAGAGGTCTGACTGCTGCAGAAGGGGTTTTCTTACTCAATGGGAGCTCTGGAAAACGATGCTGACAGATGGCAAATTTCTATATATGGAACTGCATTAAGGATGTACTTGTACCACTAAGGCAGAAAAACATATTCAGGGGTTAGACTGTGCATGTTTAGCATAGTTTCCAACTTCGCTAGTGCCGAACTGTTTCCAAATATAGCAAAACAGGAGTGTCCAGTAATATCTATGTACCCTACTCCTGCAAACAATTTTAAACATTCATAAAACAAGAAAGCAGGAATCACAAACCATTGCTTCAGTAAATACATACAATCCTTCTGTAATAAACTGTGTAATAGAACCATTTCCCCTGTGCATCTGATGTCATTTTGCATGTCCGCAATTTCCTATCTATAAGCAATTAGGCAGTTACATTGTGTGTGCCAGAAAAGCTTTGTGCAGTCAGGTGTGGGAAACACCAACTGCAAAACACAAAAACTTAAGAAAAATTTTAAGGCAAACTAGAAGCAATATTGGCTATATCTACTATCTAAAATTGCATGCTTGCAGATGATTTTTTTAAGTGAATGTGTTTCATAAAAAGGCAGACCACATATTATGACCGTGAAAATTGCTTTTTACTAAAACACTGTGCTTACATCCATGTGGATTATGTATGTCCTTCTATTTCTAGTCTGGCCAGCACCCAAACTCAGAGTAAACAAGTTGTTTTACCCAGAGGTTCTGATCACATTCAAACAAAAGGAAAACCCTAAACACTTGAGTCTCTCACAACTATATTTATTATGAGAAGTAGCTATGTTTCCTATATGTACCCTGACACTGAATGTAAAACAACTTATGTGCTGCTTGCTGCAAAGACAGCAGCTGTAATACCTCTAAAGGTCTTTTCTTTCCCTGAACCTTCCTTGACCCCAAGCTCTCTTCCCAGCAATAAATTCTTTAGAAAGAGTGTGGAGGGGGGGCAGAGGGGAAGGGCAGGGACACTGCCTATTTGCCATAGTGCCAGTTCCTGAAAGTTTAAGAGGAGACAAAGGTGCCTGCTCAGGAACATCCCAGCGGACACGGGAGCTCGCACACGTACAGGAGTACTGCAGTGCTCAGCATGGCCAATCTCCACACCCTCACGGGGCACAGTGGCCTGGGCTGATGGCCATGCACAGCCAACTGCCCCTGCAGCCAGGCCAGGGGTCATTCCCCTCCCCTTTGCTGCCCAGGATTGCCATCCACCCTCTGCCTCTCTGTCTGAATCGGGTCAACGTAATTTTCATTCCGAGTTTTCCTCCAATTTCATTGAACAAAAGAAGCTACAGTTTCAACAGCAGAAGGAAAAGGGAAAAAAACACTAAGTAGCTACTTATTTAATACTGCAGTTGAGAGCAGCAGACCCTTCTCTAAGTTACAGACAAGACCTTAAACTACCTGAAGACAAGAGCTAAAACCCCTTCCAATTCTATTTTACCGTATAGGTGTCACGAAAACCTTTTGAAAACCTGGGCTGTGCTGTAACTCACACAGCAGCTACCTAAGGTCAAGTGTCAGGAAGCCAGGCAGAAAGCCTCTGAGAACCACAGTCAGCTCAGGCTCTGCATGGCCCCATGCCAAGAGGAGAGGAGGTCTCCATGTCCTGCCAGGCGCCAGCAAGGAAACCCATGTGGAGACGCCGTCTGCCAGGCTCCAGCAAGGCGTCCCTCGTGCACGCACAGCTCCAGCCCTGCTACTGCCAAAGCTGCAGGGAGAACCCAACTCCTGTCCTTCAGGAACCTCTTCAGACTCACAGCTTTGATATTCAGATTTTCCTAGAATGACAACTCAAGAAAAACCTCAAAACCACCCCCCAAGATCTTCCTTACTGGTTTGCGGAAATGCTTTGGGAAACTGGACCTCGAGGCTTGGCACCAACACACCAAGCACATGGGAGCCTGGGAGTCGGGGGATACATGCACAAATCACCCCTACCCCACAAAAAAACCCAAATTGTGCTTTGATACAGACTGAAACAGTAGAATTCTGCTAAGCTCAAAGCAGCTCAAGGTGAAGGCACTGCACTAGCTCCCACAGTAAGGGATTTGGTTCAGGAAGTTCAGCAAAGCACAGCCCCTGACCCGCAACATCATCCAGGCTTGGGTCTGTAACAGAAGCCATAAAATACCAACGTGCTCTGAAGCTGCTCTCAGTGACATGCCAACCCTTACTACATAGGTTCAAATGCTGATATGTGACAATCCAGACCATGACAACATTTTCAAAAAATAGACTGGTGCAGGAAGAAATTCTGCCTCTTCTGTCCTGTGTGTTCTCCAAATGAAAATTAAATGAAAATAAAAATCTGCTTTAATTGTAATAAGATCTAGTGCTGGCTCCCAAAAGGAATTATCCAGGAGCAAGGAAGGGAGGTAAAAGAAAGGCTAAAAAGCAAACACATAAAAAACACTCACTTCCCTCTCAATACACAGAACCCCTTCCTCTGAAACACTGAGACACATCATTTCAGTTTAGTACAACTGCAGGAAAGCACAAATTTATTGAAGCTGTTTTGTCATTAAAATTGATTCTTTTTTTAATGTGAGAAACCACTGATCATGATTGACAGACTTATTTTTGCTTAAGGCAAGACACATCACCCCCAAAAACAATTAAACAGAGATCACAAGGACGCACCACAACAGCCTTGCTGCAGCCCCCAGCTCTGTTCCTATTAAAATTTCCACAGAAGAATCGCCACCAATTTATAGAGCCAAGATCACATCTGCAAAGATTAAATATGCAGTTTCGTTCATCAGCTTGAAAAGAAACGTGGATAAAGGCACAGAAAGTTCCTGAGCATCACAGCTGTGCTCAGCTCTCACACTGCTATCACCTACTCAGCCTGACAGTGACTGCAACACAAGCAGATGAAAGGACAGCACTACAGTTAATACCAAACAGCATCAAAAACTCCTCGTCCCAACCTTTGCTTCCTTTCCTTTATGGAAACATCGACAAGTTGTGACTTGCTGAGTCTTTTAAGTTCTGTTTCACATCAAACACTATTTCTCAGAAAATACACAAGTTTGAACATACACAAGTGGTAAGAGAAAAACATAGGGCAGAAGTACAACAGATGGTACAGTTAGTCAATAATTTTCTGCATCATCATCATCAATCATGCTTCCCAAAAATATGTATCTTCACACTGAAGCGATATGAACTGGAATTAGCTTTTTCCTCTGGCTCCTTCAACTCATCACGTCTATCCCGTCCTGTTTACTGACTATGTGACAGGGGCATCAGACCCACTGAGCAAGAGATCAAGGCCTCACAGCCCACCTGTTTATCTACGATGACTGTAAGAAAACTCCCATCAAATATTCTTGAACAAAAAAAAAAACGTTCCAAGAAAATGCAGCACTGCTGCAACCTTTCCTTACTAAGCATACAGAAAAATGATCCTGAGTACACCTCTTTATGTTTTAAATACAGAGCCCTCTAAGTTACACAAAAAAAAAAATTGAAGAAGAGAAAGCTGGGATGTTGTAACATGCAGAAGGGAACTGCCACTTTGCTTAAGCAGAAGCTAAGTTGGCTTTTGCCAGAAAAAAAAAAGCAGTTCTACTTTTGTAACATTAATCATCTTCTCACTCAACCTCTCCTATGGTAATCTTTGGGTTCAAATTCTTACTTATTTGTTTCCTCCTGCTGTTGCCAAGTTTAAAATGATATTCATTACTCAGCCATTAAAAGGCTTTTGCTTCCTTTCAGCATCAATAGGCCTTTGATCATCAGGCAGTTCCCAGAAGTAAGCCTGATCTTAGCCTAAGAACTGAGCCCCTGCAGCACCCAGCGACTTCAGCAGGAACTGGGAATGCTCAGATGTTGTTCAAACATGACAGATCCTTCACAGACTGAGCCTAAACCCCAGTACACGTGGCTATGCACTTAAAAACACACCCCAAGATTTCTCAGCCTGTAGTCCACGAACCACTGAAGACTCAAACGAAGAAAAAAGCATATTTGTCAAAAGATGCAAATAACTGACAGTAACAACCTTTTTTGTGCCTACTCAAGAAAGGCAAACAAGTGACAAGTTTATGACTTGGACTTTCCCTTGCACCCTGAAATGTTTAAAATCTAACCATTATTTAGTTATAAACTGCCATGTACAACAGCAACTTAGGAAATCTGGAAAAACATGACAATTATAGAGCATGTTAACTATGGTGCCATAGCCGAAGACCTGAACAAACCAAGAGGCAACATCTGCACTTGTGGTGCTGCAGAAATGAAGTTTCTAAAGTAACCCAGGCTTTCAGCCTCTCCCCATGTAGGTGACGTTAACAGAACAGTCAGAAAAGGTGTTAATTATAAGTTAGACGGGGAACACGAAAGCTGTCATTCTCCATCTAAATGCAAATATACTAGAAGGGCTTTTAAGAAGGTGTGATTGTGTGAAGTGTAATTACAAGGAAAGCAGACAAGGAGCTGATGAATTTAAGGCTTTGTTTGTTCTGGATGTGGCAGGCAAAGCAGGAAATGTGAAAAATTTAAATCACCGGGTATGTGCAATGAAAAATCCTGACCACTTTGCCTCTGCAAGGCGTTCTGTACACGGCAGTCTCAGTCAGGCACACATCCCAGGATTTCCCCAAGCCCCGTGAGTGGTCCGACTGCCATTCAGCCCTGAAGGCATGCGTGTCTTTTTGAGTAGGTGAGTAAAGATCTGCAACTCAAGTGCTATTTCAGTGATCGGGTATGCAAGAAAGAATCCAAGCTGCTGGCGCCTGGGCTGCAACTGATGGAGCAGCTCTAGAAGCGCTGCCTCAGACGGGACCCGAGTCCAGGACGAGCTCCCCAGGTTTTAAGAGCCCTCTCACAGCTGCTCACCAGGCAGCCTTGACTGCGGTGACCCAACCGTGACCACACTGAACTTCCATTTGCAGGCAAGAGGAGGCCATCCATGTCTCTTCCCACTCCATCAGCAAGAATCAAAAAGCTAGCTTTGTCAGGATACAGATAAGACAGTTGCCCAAATGGGTTTACTTTGCAGAGGTGACAGTCAAAAGTAAGTTATTCTAAACTTCAGTCTCTGTATCAAAATGGGAAGCTTCGGTTTGCCTCTAACTCAGCTACACTGCTCTGTTGCACAGCTGAGCAAACATTTTCACACAGCCCCAAGTGCCTCCTCCCACAGAGAGCCCTCAGACCCAGATCTGCTGAGGCTCAGCTGGTACACCCACATCCCTCTGACAGCGTGCTACATCCTGCCTTTGTCTAAGAATCCGCTTCTATGGAGAATCGCCATTCCCTGCTGAGCAGATCCTGCTCCAACAGAAAGGGGACTTTGACTCACCCACGATTGTCTCAGAAGTGACCTTTTCCCATTTTTTATGGATTTAAAACTCAGCTGCAGTCACGAAGTCTCTCATCCACAAAATGCAAGCTGGCATTATTCCCGGCTTGCCACAGGGCAAGCACAGGGATGCTGGCACAGCAGGGTCACCAGCCCTGTGCCCCAGGCGCTGTTGCAGCAACTGTTCCAGCGGCACCTTCCCTGCCTCTGCAGCACCTGGAGCTTGCCGCAAACTGGATTTTTCCCCTTAATGAAAACGGAGGTAAAAGCACTTGGCAACTACTATGAGCTGAGCATGGAGACTTGAACTCACACGTGGCCATGTCAGAGCAGCACAGTGGCAATTTGGATTAAGTCAGTGTTCAGGTAGTAGGCAAGCAGCGAGAAAAATTAAGGTGAGTAGACCCATTAGAGACTCAGCTTGACACGTTCTGCTCTCCACCAGGATTAACAGCATCTGGAACACCTCTCACTACTTGGGAATGGACTGCCCCTGCAGCATTACTCCCTCTCACAGTGTTTCTTCTTCTTGGTTATCTACATGTCACTTAAAATAAAAATCATCATGCATTTCTCCCAACTGTTTAAGCCAGCCTGAGACACGTAAACAAATTTAACTCATTGTTTTACAAACGCCAGCTCAGGAGAATTATGTGACTGAAGTAAAATCAGTGGAAAAGTGCCAAATCTCAAGTTTTGTTAAGCCTGGCCAGATCCTCCGGCACTCTGCACTTCAGTGCCCAGCTTCAGCTGTTATCTCTAAGGCAAATCTTTCTGGCAGGGCTCTTTAAATCAGCTGCATGAGCCCAGGAGCAGGGTAACCACCACGTGGTGAGCAGCAACCCTTTCAGAGCATGTACATGTGTGCACAACTGCCCAGCACAGGGAGAAGATGTTCCCCAGCGGAAATACAGAGGGAGGATGGTGATATTTTATTAACTCATCCACCACTAGCAAAATATCGGTGTCTCTAACGCTGACAAAGCATACTTGAATAGTGAGAAGTGGTTATCAGCTGCTGCCTGAACAGTCTGAAGGCTTTCTTCAGTGAAGTGGTGCACGAAATCTCCCACTGTACCCATCTGCCTCTGAATTCCTCATCTCAATGGCAGAAATCCAGCATCTGGGATGAACTGTTGTAGGCTTGCCTAAGAAAATGCATAGGGTACAACCTATGTTCTACCTTATATAAAACCTATCCTACCTGTTCATTTGCTTTTGCCTTGAAATACCTTTTTTGCTGTTCCTGTTGTTCAGTAAAATCAATAGGTTTAAAGGCAGCAAGAGAACTGTGTGTTTGCAGTAGTAATGCACAAAAAGCAGAATGTAAAAATGAAATCAGGTTTGTATTTCTTTAAAGTATGCTCTAAACAATGTCCTTTACTGGCAAACCATGTGAGATTAGGTAAAAAGGCTGTTGCAAACTAGTACTATTTCAAAGGGAGCCAAATAATTGAGGGATCAAGAAAAAGCATTTTTAGCTTTAATATTAATTTCCCAGACTTATTTTAATTCATTTTTTTCACACAATTGCAACATTTTGATTCATACATATTTCCACCTTATTGGTTATAGGAAATTAAACCATGCTTGCTTAGACCTACTGTTTCTTCCCACCCTATATCCAAACATTTTATTCCTCATGTAGCACAGAAGTACTCAGTCAAGCAAAGCCCAATGGTCCCCTCCAACCCAGTTACAGTTTTTCCAGTATCCTCATAAAAATGATAAGCCTTTGAAAGAACTCTCAATTAAAAGGTCTTAAGACAAAAAGCAAGTTACAGCAATGTAAAAAAAGAAAAATAACAATCCAGGTGATATCAGCTGGTAAATTTCAGAAAACTAATGTTTAATTTTCCATGTGAAATAATTTTGAAAGTTAAATCAAAGATTCAAGTCTTACAATCTATTTTACTACCTTAGTTCTTTGAGAGGATACTGAAATGCTTACTGCATGTGCAGGAAGTCAAATGCAGTAAATCTTCTATTTTAGGACTGCATTAAAATTATTCAAGTGGACATGCCTTTTGTTCATTGATTTTATAGAATTTCCTAAATGCCACTAAAAAAACCCCAACATTATTGTTCTCCACCACAATAAAAAAAAATAATTTCAACAAGATACACAGTTGGTAGAAGAAAACCCGAAATGTTTAGTGAGCAGCTGCTTCACAGGTGTGCATTTTAAATCCCTTCTCACACAACACTGCTCCTCACACAGCTACCATCCCTGCACATCTGGCCAAGTGAATATGTCACTGGTTTTCCCCAGGAGCCTGCTATCAGCTGACCTTGTCCACGCTCTGACAAGCAGCTCCTGTTCCATCAGTCACTCTGCCATGTGGTCCACAGGTGCCACAACACACATGCATATCCACATTCTCACTTCACACGCAGCTCAGCTTAGCTTGGTTCCCTTCAGCCACCCCCAAACCCCCGTCTTTTAAAGACCTGACTTCATCCAGCTTGTTGTAAATGCTGTCAGACAGCTTGAAAGGGCTGGTAGCAAGACCTCTGTAGACCCCAAGAGCCTTTCACCTCAGATTTCCTGCACAGTCTGAAGGGTCCTCCTTTCTTCCCTCTGCAACCATCCCAGCTGAGGGCCAACACAGGCTCCTGGAGCTGACAGCTCAATGCAGCTCAAAGCCCAGAGTGTAAAATGTAACATCAGCCTGAGAATTTGCTCCTCTCCCGACTGCAAACCTGAAGCTGTTCAAAGAATTAACTCCACATCAAATGCTATCAGTGGTTTAATTTGCTGTGAGGCATATCAAAAGCAAAACCTACAACTATGAGCATTTGAAACTGTCTCAGAAATATGGATATGTGCAACTCTGCCTCCTGAATCTTTAATTCCCTGCAACCTATTAAACACAAGAGCAACTTCATGACATTTCTTGTGAAACATCCTCACTGTAAATCCTTCCCAAACAACTGAATAAACCAAATATAACATGCTAAGAACAGGATAGTACTGTAACTAAATTGAGATTAAGAAAAGTTAAAAAATATGGAAGAGATTAATTCTTTCATACTTTCATAGGAATTAGCAGCAAACACATCATGCATGAAAGAAAGTCCTTTTGAGCTTTTCACTTACATAACAGCATGTACCAAGTAACAGGTTGGACAAGTCTTATCTGCATAGCAAGGACTACGTAGAAGCATAACGAGATTAGCAATGTTTGTTGAAAAGATCTGTTTATATGCTGAAAAGCCTATTAAAAACCTTTCCTGCATTCTTTGCCAGAATCTAATTATTCCAGAAGTATTTTCTAATTTTTTTCATCTATACACAGAAGGGCCTGCTAACTTTCCTATGGTTTGTATCTGTTTTCCCATTTTATTAAGAGGTGCACATGCTGTGTAGCCGACTACCTCTCTGTGCTCGAGTTTCAAACTGCAATCGAATCATCAGCCTGAACAAAGCATCTCATTGTCATTCCGAAAGAACTTGGCAAGTGTTCAATCTAAGCAAGAGCAATAATCCATGACAGGGTGCATTAGGCAGGTACTGATGCATGCCTAATGCACACTGCAAAGCATTTACCCCTCCAAAATACATCTGAAGTACCTTATCTTTCCTTTTTCCTGCTTTTTAAGAATATTTACACAAGCTGTAACTTTTAGCAACTACAAAAAGCTATCCCTTTAAAGAATAATAATAAAATGGATACAAACACTTTTTTCCCCTTCAATTCTGTACACAACTACCCAACATCTTCCTGATTTTCCAATTAAAAACAAAACCAAAACAAAACAAAAGAAAAACCCAAAACAACAACAAAAACCCAAACCAAACCAAACACAAACCACATTTTCACCACGTCATCTGCACCTCTGTTTAAAAAGCACCTATTTTCCCTCGGTACTGAAAGTAGGCTGAGAAACAGGCAAGTACTCACCATCATTAGGCACACTTGCATGCAGGCAGTGGGAACATTACCCTCTGGCTCGAACCAAAGCAACAGCCAGCTCCCGTTCCCACGGGACAGCAGCATGGCTCTGGCAGTGCCAAGGCCACTGCAAACACTGGAAATCTCTGAGCTGCCTGGTGCTGGGTCTGCATCTGGGTGCTCCAGGCAGAGCCCAGCAGGCACCGGACATGTCCCAGATGTGCCAAGAAAGGCTTGAGCAGCACAGGGGCTCTGCAGGCGGGGGAAGTCAGGCATCCTTGCCTAAGGCAGCACCGGCCATCCAGGCACTACATCTTGGGAAAGGGGAGTGCTGGTGGGAACCAGCAAGGCCGATTCCAAAGGACTTACCTCACCTCCCTGAGCAGCATGTGCTCCTGGAGAACATGTTCCCTGCTAACCATGCCCTGTTCCGGAGAGCACACAGCTGTACACCAAATCAACAGCCAGCTCAATACCCAGCTAATAGCTGTTCCACCTGCTGCTGCCTAACCTAGGTGAGATATCTGAAGAATGGACACAGTTTCTCAAAGGACTAATGTATCTGGAAAGGCTTGCAGCAATACTGAAAAATGATAATGGCAATGTGCCTCTGAGCACATCTCCTTGCCTGCTTAAAAACATGAGGTATTTTTTGTGAACCACGTAACACAGCAAACCCCATGATTTTTACAGCGAGGCAGAGGGACAATGTATTTTCTAGCTGAAATAGCAAACTACTACATACCAGGAATTATCTGCCAATAATTGGGCAATGTGCTGATTAATACTTTTTCTGGGTTGCCTAAGGACACTGCACGCATGAGTATCTCGCCACTATTAATTAATCACTCTTTGTGCTTTTATCCTGGTAGAATTTACATGTTGCACACAGTGAATACCCTGAACGTGGCAATTTCTACCTCCAAAAGCACTTACTATTGTCAGTTTATTTGCCCTGAGCTTAGCCCTATGCTCAGATTGGCAATAAATCATCATTCTTAGCAGCTGAAGTGTTTAGTGTCTTTCATTCAATATTCTTTCCTCTTCACTGTTCCCCCTGGAAGTACAGTAATCATGTGCTGAATAGTCATTTACAGCACTGCAATTAAGAGATTATTCCATTAGGCTTTGTATTTCTATCCGGTTTTATGTTTCCATTAAAAGCACTTTGTTAAACAATTGAGCAAACAACTTAATGCAACAGCAGGAGGCTCATGAGCTGATGCCTGTCAGGCAGAGCCCCGGTGAAGCAGCCCAGGATGGACACGAGGTGCCCATGGGTCCACAGAGACCCTCCTCTTAGGCAGGCTCCCAAAACCAGGGACAGGACCGGCAGCACAACTGGAGCACGGCATAAGCAATCGGCTGCCAAGAGGTTGGGTGGAACTGGGGAAGAGTCACTGGCCAGACACCTGTGAGTGGGTGCATTCCTCTGTAAACACAGCATCATTTCTTGTGCCTCTAAGAGCAGAGCAAAAAATGTCAAGGAAGTTCTACTTCCATAAAAACTGACCACCTCTTCAAGGAGCAAAACCTGACAGCCAAAGAAAGTCGCATCTGCCCAGGCAATGACTGTGGTGATTTCACACCACGCTTGTGACCAAGGCTGGAAAATCACACCAAAGTGCTGCAGAAATACACGTGAGGAGTTTCACCAGGCGTATCCAGCATTCTGTCCACTCAGTGGTGACTCAGGGCACCTTCCAGGGAATACATCACCTTCTCTGATAACGCCCTTCCAAGCCTCTGCCCTTACAAGTATTTTCATGGCAACAGCCAATGAGTTCCTGTCCACACCATGGTGGCAACAGACTTGGAAGGAGAATGAATCAGCACTGCCTCTCCCCAGGGTTCCTCATCCCTGCCCTCCCACGCATATTCCCAGCAATAGTCACTCCCTGCCCTCAGGATGAGGCAGGAGGTCTGTGCTTTGCTCACCGAGGGACAGAGCAGATGCAAAGCTCCTGGAGAAGGTTTCACATTCTTACATGCAGGCTGCTGGACTTGTCCTCACCCCTGACTGTCTGCCCAGAGCTACATCCAGTGCCAAGCACAGAAAGCCCCTTGAAGAACCTGCATGCAAGCAGACAGCTTCCTGCATCATCACAGGGATGCGCTGACTCAGGATTGCTTCATCTCTCTGTACTCTCTCGCTGGCCCTGAAATTCATTAATGAAACATCCACAAACAGAATGAATAACACCCCCAACAGCAGCTAACACCTCACATAACCCAGGTAACATCCAGCCAAGCCATCTGTAGAAAGCTAGGTATTTTCAAGAAAAATCAAGTTGATGATGATATTTTGGAACCACGGGATAACATTCTCCACACACACTTTTTAACATACTCAGTAACTTTTCCATCTTGCCCAATTGCTTGGTTACTGCAGTGACTAAACACGGGCTGCAAAAGTAAAATTCTGCAGAGCAAAACTTGCCATAAGTATTTCTGGAAGCCACCTGTAAAAAGGGAGTAAGAAAAGAGTCTCACTATTTATGCCTTTTTCTACTCCTCTTGAAACTTTCATTAATCCTCAGAACAGCTCTTAGAATCCTTCCCAACTAGCAAATTGTGCCTCTAGCTCCCCATTTTTTCACTTAACAGCCCTGCTTAGAAATGTGGTGCTTGTAGTAATGCATACAACAGAGAAAGAACACAGGAAATTTTAAGGTTAATATCCCTCACTTTCCTACATCTCTTTTTCTGTCACTCCTCAGTTTCAAGCTGTGAATCAGGAATCCATTTTGAGCACTGTCTTACACACATGCAAAACCCATTCTCTGTGTAAAAGCTCCAAGTCAAGAATTCTTTTTGAGCACAAGCTCAAGCAGAGCTCTTTACCAGGAACACCGTTTTGAAGTGGACTTGAAAACTTAAAAGCCAAAGGAAACTAGAAAATTAGATACTGGCATAAATTCCTCTTTTCACTAAAGTACAACATTGTCTTATGTTTTTTCTCATTGTCTCACATTTAGGTGTCTCAAAAGATATGGAAAGGTTAGACCAGCTGCAACCCAGTGTACAATCTGAAGGCTATGATTTGGCCCCAAATGAGGGCAGCACAGAAAAACCAAGAGGAACCAATAAAATTAGGAGCAGCAGCTGTAACAACACCTTGTGTGTTCACCCTGCTGAGTCCTGGCACGTCAGTTGTCACCACTGCCTCAGCTTTCAGCACACCCTTGGCCAACTGAACTCACACAAACCATTTCAATCCTCCTCTGGTTTCCTACTTTCCATTGAGACTTTCCTGTGTGTAAGCAGGATCCTAGATCTGTATCTAGTCAGTGCCTGCACCTCCCTTGCACTCCCATCTTATTTGCACTCACTCGTGTGAAACAGAAGAGTGAAAGAATAGTTCAAGGGCCTTCTAAGAAAACTGCATGGTTTAATTAAGGACTTTTAAAATGCATCTTATTAATCTTAGCAGCTGCTACTGGTTGTTCAGAACTCCTCCTCTCTAGGGGAAAGAAAGAAATATTGAACAAGTAAAACCAAACCATTATACACTTGGCAGATTACTGTACACAAACAGCCTTTCAAGTTGTTACATTCAAGTAAACACAGCTCATATCAATATCATCTGTACTTTTCCTGTCATTTCCCATCTGTCATTAGGCTGCGAGGGAGGAGATGGCCCATTTTCAAGGAAGCAATTTTTACAAAAGGAAACCTTTCTACAAAAGTTAATACTTGATATTTAATCGATGCACAAAGGAACAAGGAACTGAAGAAGAAATTGCCCAGAAGATGGGGTTGAGACACAGAAGAGAGTTTTCTTTACGATACCTTCTTTTATATGGCATTTCTATCAGACTTTTTCAAGGGGACAGGGGGGATATTTTCAAACACGATTTCCATGTTTTCTCCTGCTATAGTTAGAAATAGGACCTTTTCTCCTACTTTCTATTGTTTTGACTAGCACAAATGATGGCCAAATCACAAAGTTACGAGAATAAGCACTGTTAAGGGAGCTGAATGGAAACAGTACTGAACACAGGACCCTTGGCTGAGACACAGTGAGCTCCATACCTGTCTCTTTATAACTAAGTACAGCACAGATACCAAAGTCAGTTCTAGGTAAGAACTGAAAGCACTGTATTTGGCCAATGTTCAGCCCAAAGGACAGAATGTCAACTAAATGTTCATTAGATTTAAAAATTAACCCAGACTGCATCTGGCTTTATAAGCATTACAGGATGGGGGGCTGTGTGTGTGTACAGTTCTTCTTTTCTTTGATTTGGGGTGTTTTGGTGGGGTTTGTTTAATACACAGAGTTTATCAGTTTTCACAATAAATTCCCACAAGTTGTTCAAATAGCAAAACAACATTAACACACACCAGTACAGTTGCCAAACCAGATCCCAAGAAGGTTTTGGTTGCAATTACCAGATTATGCAATAATTACAAACTGCTTTCATTTATTCAAGAATTACAGAAAGGAGGTTCTGGCTGTGAAACACAGTGCTACACTACATCTATACACTACTATATTGCAAGAGGAAGAAACAGCATTAGGTTCCCTGCACATAATTCTGTCTGTCCCTCCAAACACGCAGGAAAAAGGGATGTCCAATGAGAGAAACCTATTTACTGCCAGTCAGTTCATCCAGTTTACTTAACTGACTTTGAAAGAAAACACCCTTTCCAAATCATGAGGAACCAGACTGATTCACATGTTTTAAGTAATGGAAGAACCAGCTTGGGAGCCAAGTTTTAGTGCTATCAATTTCTGCAGACTGGCAATTTCATCCATCTGTTTTACTCCACTGGGGTCCTACTTGTGCAGAGCTGCACTGTCAGTGCACCTTGGCACCAAACAGCAGCACTACTCATCAGTGACATGCTCAGGTAGGTACAAAAACTCCACTTTGGGGCTGGCTCACTTGGAACCAAAACCAAGGCTGAAGCCATCCCACCTGCCTACTAAGAGTCTGGAACTGGTTTGCAAGGAGGAGGGAACAACGCCAAAAAGTTAAAGGCATCTTTAGAGGGAAATTCTAGACTGACCCTGCTAATGTTTTTTCTTCTCCCATCCTACGCTAAACTCTTAATTTTTATTACAAATAAATAGAAAATTGCAAGGGAAAGCTTTGTGCCACTTAAGTCACTAAATGACCAAGCATTTTTTCATACATAAAACACTCAGTTACTGAATTTTTCCAAGTCAGGCAATTTAGGAAGTTATTTAAGTCTATTGCTCTCAATTCCTCATCATACAAGTCAACTTCTTTTTCCGCAGGGCGCAATGGCAAAAGTACCCCACGTCTCCAAATAATAGATCTCATTTTCACGGTGTTTCTAAAAGCAGATTAGACCTTCTCAAAGAACTGCATGTGATTTTACCTCTTTTTCTCTCTCCCCAATATGGGTGGTTACAGAGAATTTTCTTATGCTCTAGACCAGTAGTTTTTTTACCCCTGTGGTGCATTACACAGAACCAGGCATTCCCTCTACAGAGCACCACAAACCTAGCTAAGCAATGAGTCTATTATTAGTTTGCTGAAGCCAGTCCATGTAAAATGGATAAGGGTTTGCAAACAGATAAAGATCACCTACAGTGTTCCAAAACCTCGGCAAAGTGATCACATTCCCTTTAAATATTAAGGCACTTGTTCATCTTGCTTCCAGAATGAAAGTTACAGAATATCATGCTTTAAATGAGAAACCCAAAATCAAACCAATGACCAATTAAAAGCCAACTGCTGGATAAAGCTGACCCCTCTGCTACAAGGGACCTGCAGAGTCTCAGCAAAGGAGGGAGACACAGTGGTCCAAAGGAGCTCTTTGGCCACCACAGCTTACACCCACCATCCCATAGCCATCCTCTCAGCCATATGCCAGAAAAAGCAGCTGCCTTCTTCACCAGTATCATGGAGTTCACATTTGGGCCAACACAGTTATCTCACCTCTGCAGTGTATTTGTTGCCTCTTAGCTATGCCAGCACTTTTCACAGTAAAAAAGGCCTGCAGTGACAGACAGACAGACACGGCAGCTTCCAGGTAGTGGCAAATTCTAAGGGAGTCTTCTAAAAATCCAAGCAAAGCTCCCTGCTCTGCAGCACAGAGGGACAGACCAGGCTCTCTTTCTGTTAGCACGTGTTATTTTAGTAAAGCTATGAAGAAATAGGTCTCTAGACTGACAGCCTGTTCTCAGCAGAGTCACAGGTCTACTGACATCAGGAAAACAACTTTTCTTAGAACAGCTTGTTCTGACGAGGGCTGTGGGGACAGAGAAAAGAGAAGCATGTCACCAAAGCACTTCTAAACTACCAGTATATTCTCTGCCTTCAGATTAGGATGATTTTTCCAAAATAGCCTACAGCGGGGGAAAGGATTATTGGGGAACAGCTGCATACCAGTTACAAGGGAGAGTTTCTGAGCCGTGCTTGAAAAGATTAATTATCCCAGTAATATCTTTTTAAGCAAAACCTTACAAACTGCAGAAGAACAAAAAACCCAAAAGCAGTTTCTTACCACGTCTCCAGTTCTCCAGGGACGTAAATATCCCTTTACTGCTCCACATTTTAATAATTCCTTTCCATTTCAGATGCCAGCAGACACCGATATTTCAAAATGCAGTGCCCACAGCTCAGCTCAGGGAGGAGGCACGTGCACCGGAGCTCTCTCACACACCTCACATGCACACACCACCTGCTAAAGCTGTGCCGTGAAGGAGCTGATGATACACTGCTGAATACATCACTTACTGCTTACAGCTTACACATGATACGGCATTCTAAGGAGCAAAGATGTACGGAATAAAAATACTACCATATGCTTGAGAGTTTCCTCTTTTATTTCTTTTTTAAAAACTACTTCTTACTCATGTTTTGGTTGAACTGGTGACAGAAGTGTCTTTGTTGTTTGTTATTCTTCAATGAGTTTTTGTGGTTGGTTTTTGTTGCTCTTTTTTTTATTTACAAGCACAAATATGAAACCCACAGTTCTTGCAGTTCTGAAAATGAGTTTTCCTGTTGTCTCTGAGGTTAAACATTAACAATTTGCTTGTTGAACTTTCTCTAAAAATTACAGCAGGGACATTATTTTCTCTTAACCTGATGATAACATTGCAAAAACAGTAAGGGAAAACTTTAGGCTGCTAGTACAATAAACACGCAGAACAACTGAAAATGACAATTCTACAAACAATAGCTAAGCATTAACTAATCCAGAAGACAAACATCTTCATGAAGCATTTGTGACGAAGGTTGCCTAATCAAGTATGCCTAGATACCTCAGCTTGACAATTCTGAAGCATTAATAGGAGCAGAGCAACCTCTCAAATGCAGTTTTGTGCCCACACACCTCCCTTTTCTCCCTGTTTGCCACCTCCCCCTTCCCATACAAGAATAAGGCAGCAAAAGAAATGCACTTTTTTGAAAGCCATGCAGTTCAATAAGGTGATAAAAAACTTCTGCACCTCAGCAGCAAAAGAACTGAGCTGGAGGCTGGCTCTGCACACAGCAGCCACCACAGCTGAGAGGGGAGATGGGCTACAAGAATTCTACCTCTCACCACTTTCCACAGCTCCTTGATTCTGTACTGATCTAAAATTCAACTTCTCTTCCCTGAATTGTCTATGGATAGGCAACTGTGGAAAATCTCCTAGCACACACTGCAGCTCTTGTCTGCTCCCCACAACAGCATTCTGCTGGAGAGGCAGCTCCGTCTTAATCTACTATGGTAACACCTCATTTGGGAGTGATAATTACCCTAGCCAGTCCCACACTCTTCTCTTTTTTTATCATGGACACAGATGAACTGCAGCAGCCAAAATTGCAAAACATAAAATAGCCAGTCCATTTTCCACTATAACATACCAAAGGGAAAAAAAATCTCCAGGCTGTGTTCAAGACTGAACAGGAAAAGTACTTTCTCTCTTTTT